>OY757021.1:137283989-137467853 GCA_963580285.1 Lucinisca nassula
GGCTTAGATCCTCTAAGCGGTTTACCAGTACCCGTGTGCGGACCGGATTCAGCTCTGCGTGGAAGTATTATGCAGCCAAAATATTTCTTCAAGACCCTATGGGCGGGGGCTAAGGGCAGGCTTATGCGGTTTACCAGTACTCAGGTTATAAGGAATCATGCAGCCCATCTAGTTCTTTAAGTCCAGATGAGCGGGGTAGATTTAGGCAGACAGGTAAGGTGGGGGAAGGTGATGGCGGGAAGGTAGGTTTTGTTTGATTTGAGGTTTAACGCCCCCGTCAACCCTGTAAAGGTCATTTTGGAGACGTTGCTTCCAATTTTGTGTGACTTTTACCCGACCTTGAGATGAAATGACATCTCAAGCCCTGCCGCCCAATGAGACCGATAGAGCTGATAAGCATGGACGAGCCGACTCGCACCGCTTTGCTTGGTCAGGCTTAGATCCTCTAAGCGGTTTACCAGTACTCATGCGCGGGTCGGTTTCAGCTCTGCGTGGAAGCATCGTGTACACTGTAAATTTTGGGAACACTACACGTGTTTTGCTAGTGTTTTAGACTAAATCACCTACGTTTTCAAGGCAAACGCATATGTTTTGTACATGTTTCGAAACCGCTTTGAGCTTCAGAGTTGAAAAACGCCGGTGTTTTCAACTTCTACATAGTGTAGAGAAAGAAACACTGAAAACATATCTTACATTATTTAATGAAAAATTGTCATTTATATGTTGTTGCCAGGCCACATATAACACATTTAGCCAAATAATAACTCTGTTTGTACAGGAAAAAAAACCTTCTTGTCCCCAGGCAAAACCGGAAAACGCGCGTGTTTTACCTGAAAACACATGCGTTTTCCAGCTTTAAACATATATGTTAAGCCGACAACACAACTACGTCACGTGATTAAATTTGAATCTGAAGATTGGCGCATTGTACATGTACATCCAATTTCTGCATTTTTGAAAATCTTTTGTGTATTTTCCGTTTCTACCATTACACATTTGCACAACAGTCGGTAGAAGAAGATGTGTTGAGCGTATGAGACGATGACAAATTAGGATTTATATGCAGGTAAGTTTGAATAAGCAATTTTCAAAGATTCTGATTCTGAAACAGGCATGACAGGTGGGTGGGGAAGGCAATTAAGAGCGTATGTTTCTGGATAATTTTGTCAGTCATTGATTTGTTGAACTTTAACTTTGTGACAATAGAAAGCATCTGTATCTGTGGAGTCCTTTGTTGAATCACAGACACATATTTTTTGTTTGTTTGTTTGTTTGTTTTGGAGTTTAACGGTCCGATCAGCACTATTTAGCTCATGTCTAGCCGGTCTACACTTCTTTGGCTGGCTTATATGTAAGCTGTTTACCCAGCAGCCATACGTCGCTAGGGCAACGTCAGATCAACGGCGGCGCAACGTCATGCCTCATGACAGGGCACCGACGTAGATGTGACGTTGCATAAACGTCATGACGTTGTACCGACGTTACAGTGACGTCACAATAACGCCATGTGCTTGCTAGGTAACCAGTATAGTGCACATTCTTTCGACAGGAACTGACATCTGCCCTTCTTGAATCGGTAGAAGGTACATAGATATTGTTTCTAATTGTTGCACTCATTAGTTTCAGTTGCGTAGCCGAACAAAAATATTACTATCTAGTAAAAACATCTTTCTCGGGACAGAGGCTACTCTTAAAGGAAAGAATTTGCTCCCGAGGGGGAGCAAATTCTTTCTTTTAAGAGTAGCCTTGGGTAATTCCGTTTCTGCTGCATTTTTTTCTTTTACATTAGCGTAATGAGAGCTACTTCTGGTTCAGCAAACAGTGTAGACCTAGATCAGACACCAGTTATAGTACAGGAATTTAAATGTTCATTTTTTTTTTCAGTTTGCACTCGGAGGCTAACGACTTACCAGTGCTGACAGTGCCTTCTTATTTTGCAGAGAGTGTCCAAGAAGCATCTTTACCAAAGATACTGTCTGCGCACCTTGTCAATGACGAAAAAGAAGTCGGCAAACGATGTGGCTAAACTCGATCTTGAAGTGTACTTCAACTTGATTTGTAGGACTAATTCACAGCTTCTAAGCTTCGGGCAACAAATAGTTTTTAAACACCATTTTGAGCCAGAAGGCTGCTGGATTTGTGCATTCTTTAAAAAAAATGCTGAAAAAGAGATTCTAGTCCAGAAAAATATATGTGTTTCACTAGACTTTCGAATAGCCAGGAAAAGGGATCACACTCAGTCTCTTCCAATGCACAGCTGCACTTGTAAAGAGTATTAACCTTTATTCTGCTGAGCACGATTAGCCCTAAGTTTGCAAACAGTGTAGTTTCAGGTCAGGTGGCCTCTGAAGAAGCCATCTGATCAGGATCTACACGGTTTGTTATTCAGTTCATGAGTTTAAACAAATACATTATCTCAAGAAATTTGATTGGTTAATACTCAAAAAGGGAGTGGCAAAATTAATCATTCAGCAGGATAAGGATTATGAGTGTCAAAAGTTTTTTTTTTTTTTTTTTTTCATCTGTTCAAAGAGCTGATTTTTAGAAGACAAAGAACTTTTGTTAAATCATCTTTGCAAAATGCCCTGATATAAACTTGGATTTTGTGTTTTGTTAAGGATTTGCATTTTCAATTTCTTATACCCATAGAATCACTTAAACACTAATGTAGGTGTGGTAGCTATAAGTTAAAGAATATAACAAACTGGAGTTGCAATGATAAATGTTCAGTATGTTTTGAAATAAAAGGTTGGAATGTTATGAAATAAAACACAGAAAAGTTACAAAACATGTTTTGGTGTTTTAAAAGTGTTACAGTCCCTAAACACGTGTTATGTGTTTTCAGACAAAACACCAGAACACGTGTTTTCACAAAACATCAGTGTTTAGATATAAAACATATATGGTTACTGAAAACATGATAGGTGTTTTCAGGCAAAACACCAGACAGGTGTTATCACAAAAACATTGGTGTTTTAATATAAAACACTATAGTGTTTCATTGAAAAACATGCATGTTTTCTGAAAACACCTAAACACGTTTTAAAAGTGTTACAGAGAAGTGTTTTAATTTGTGTTTAAAACCAAAACATCCAGATTTACAGTGTAGTCCATATATTTCTTCAAGTCCCGATGGGTAGGGGCCTAAGGGAAGGTAGGTAGATGTTTTGTTTGCTTATTTGTTTGACTTGAGGTTTAAAGTTCCCCTCAACACTGTGAAAGTTAGTTTGGAGACATTGCGACCAACTGCGACCAATTAGTTGGATTTTTACCCGACATTGAGATGAAATGACTTCTCAAGTTATACCGCCTTATGAAACCAATAGGGTACTTAGGTGTGGTAGGTAAGTACGTACGTAGGTAGAAATAAGTAAATGAATGTCTGACCGTCCGTTCCCATGCATACGAAGGAAGTCTCCTTGGTGTAGTTTTTATGTTACTGGCATCATAGACCTTGGGTCACATATTCGATCCCGGGTTTTACCAGACTTTTGGATGAGTCTTTTAACCGAGGTCCCGTCGCCGTAGGTGGGTCGTAAAACTGAATGACAAACTCTTGCTGTCGAGGTCTCGCCGTTGTTTCATCGCTGTGGTTGTTTGAGTCTTGTGTTCACGGAGATGTTGCACTGATGAGTTAGGAGGCCTTCGTGCAGACTGAACAAATTATTTGTCTGAATCGCGACGGAAGTAAGGGCGAGGATTGTGACCACGTAAAATCGATTCACGCACCCCCCCCCCCCACACACACACCCCATTTGAATTCGTTTCACTTACCGTTCCAAGGCGGTTCTTCTGTCACATTCCTACCTACACCTTCCCAACTACCTGCATTTACCCTACCTACATACCTACATGCCTGCCTAACTACCACGCAATCCATCTATTTCTTCAAGCGCCGGTGGGCGGGGCCGGACTGCATATCTACCTACCTACGTACATACCGACTTAGTCGCCCCCGCCCATCGGGGTTTGGATAAATAGATGGGCTGCATGGTGCTTCCACGCAGGGCTGAAACTGACCACACATGAGTACTGGTAAACCGCTTAGAAGGACTAAGCCTGCCCAGGCAAAGTGGTATGAGTCAATCCGTCCAGAGCCTTTTGGTTTAATTGGGCGGCAGGGCTGAAGCTGTCATTTCATCTCAATGTCGGGTAAAAGTCCGCCAAAATTGGAAGCAATGTCTCCAAAATGACTTACGAATAGTGTTGACTGGGTCATAAATCCCAATTCAAACAAAAACATACCTACTTAGTAACATTCCTATATACCTACCTATACTATCGATATACGGACGTAATACCTACTTACCTACATGCTGCCTGCCTACCTACCTACCTAGCTACCAACCAACCAACCAAAGCAAAAATATACGATCCTACCTACGACCTTCCTATAGATCTACCTACATAACCATCGCTACCAGCCCAAACCTACCATTCCTACCTCATCACGCAAACACGCCTATATAATTTTGATCCCCTTAAAGCCCACTTTTAGATATCAAAACTGGGGTTTAGATATTATAACTGGGGTTTACATGGATATTTATTATTTGTCTTATTTCTGCTCAAAAACATAGATTGTGGGTACTCGTTAGAACCGACTCGCCGAGGCGGTCCTAACGAGTACCCACAATGTATGTTTTGTGCAGATATATGAAAAATATCAGGATTTTTATCTGAAAATTTTCGTTTTTGGTGGTAGTAATTTGTCAATATAATTGAATTTGCCTGTTTTCGTAATATACCTGCCTACATGCATATCTCCACTCTACTTACCTGTCGCCCCCGCCCATCGGGGCTTGAAGAAATATATGGGCTGCATGGTGCTTCCACGCAGAGCTGAAACCGACCGCACTCGAGTGCTGGTAAAGCGCGTAGAGGCTCTAAGCCTACCCAGGGAAAGCGGTCGGAGTCGGACCGTTCATGCTTATAAACCCTATTGGTTTCATTGGGCGACAGGGCTTGAGGTGACATCAATGTCGGGCCAAAGTTACACAATAATGAAAGCAACGTCTCCAAAATGACCTGTACCGTGATGACGGGGACGTTAAACCTCAAATCAAACAAACAAACAAAACCGATCTGTCTATCTAACTTCCTACCTACCTACAGCGTCGTTAGCCCCCGCCTTTCGGGGCTTGCAGAAATAGACGGGCCGCATAATGCTTCCACGCAGAGCTGAATCCGACCGCACACGAGTACTTGTAAACCGCTTAGTGGATCTAAGCCTGCCCAGGTAGGCGGTGCGAGTCGGAACGTCCATGCTTATAAACCGTATTGGTTGCATTGGGCGACAGGGCTTGAGATGACATTTCGGTAAAAGTCCCACACAATGGTAAGCAACGTCTCCAAAATGACCTTTACAGTGTTAAATGGGACGTTAAACCTTAAATCAAACAAACGAAACCTACAGGGTCGAAGGAAGAAGTTAAGTAAGCCTACCTAACTACCTACACATCCAGCCACGCACCCACCAGACCATTCACCCTACCTATATACCTTCCTACCTGCCTACCTAGCTACGATGCAGCCCATCTGTTTCTTCGAGCCCCGGTGGGTCGGATTGATATTAAGCACTGGGTTCTGTTATTGCTACTGTTTTTTTTTTTTTTTAAGTTTAAGTATTGTATTGTAAAGTTTGTATTTTATGTGTGTGTGTGTGTGTGTGTGTGTGTGTGTGTAAGTGTGTGTATTTCTTTTATTGTTAAGAGAAAACCTGTTTAGTTGACATTAGGCATTATTACCCCACATAAGCAGAAAGGTGTGAAAATTAGTCACTGTGTTTTGATAAGCATGGGGACAACAGGAAATGTGAAACCATAAATCACACATGTTAATCACCTTGGTATATAGCTAAAATTTAAATTCCATTCAATATCCTTTGGAAGCCAGGAATACACCGTAGAACTGAAAAGGTAAGAGTGTACATGCTTACTCGGATTATGATTAATATTATCATTATAATTTACTATAATTGTTATTATTATTGTTATTTTATTATCATTATTATTATTATTATTTTGTAGCAGGGCACTTCTATTGAGATCAGGCTTATTTAGGCAGATTAATAATTTTAAAATTGCCAAAGAACTTGCTTTTAAAAGTATTAATTGCATAAACACGCCCATAAAAATATATTGAAACATTACCATCAAATTTTTAGATAAAATATTCTGATAGTTTTCGTATTCCGCTGGAAAACATAGATTGTAGGTACTCGTTAGAATCGCCTCGCCGAGACGGTTCTAACGAGTACCTACAATTTATGTTTTCCAGCGGAAATATGAAAATAATATACATCTCTGTAAACCCAAGTTTTACTGTCTAAAAATGGGGTTTAAATTAAAGGCGTTTTTTCGTAATGATTTAAAGAAAATACATGTACCCGCATATATTTTGTTCTTGTTGAACAAATGATACCAATTTATAGCATATTTAATACGGGTATCTTTCGAAAGTAAATAAATAAATAAAGCTTGTTATAAATAGTGTTCTATTTAAAGTTCGTAATGGTAGCATTTTTAACATAGGCTCAAGATGAACGGGGCAGGGGCTAACAGGAAATGGATGACATTTCTCACGGCCTTCTTGCGCATGCGCAGATATACCTTGGTATTAACTTTCTCATGGGTTTAAAGATCTCACGCTACACCGGCCCCGGTGGATCAGTCAGATTCGCACCTGGCTGGTGAGCAGGTGATCACAGATCCGATACCTGCGGGGTCCTTAACGTCCTTAACGACGTCGCGTTTACTTACGGCGGAATATTGACAGTTTTGTTTTAAATGTCATGATAAACAGAATCTTGCATTCGTGCTCATTTATTATTCAATTTATTGAACTCGTTGAGGAAAAGGCATAAAAGGCTCGCATTTTAGCCCTTTTCCTCAACTCGTTTAATAAATTAAACAATACATGAGCACTCATGTAAGATCCTCTATGGAGATGATGAATATTCATTATAACTATGTAACTCCTTTCTGTAAAAATCTCCTTGGTGTAGTAGTCAAGCTACTCGCCTCTCAAACCAGGGATTGTGGTTTCATTTCAGGCTTTTCCAGACTACAGCTGGTGTCTGGGAATGTGTGGCGGCCGTAAAAAGTCTCCCTGCCCTACATCATAGTGTAGTTTATATTTTCTTGTCCTTTGGGATCATTGATTCCATTGTGGAATTTTGCAAATATTTGAGGGTCACTGACGAGGCCTAAATGACCGAAACTAGCTAGTCTGGCCCAGAAAACATGTACACTCCATATTTTCCGGTTCTGTGGTGTATTCCTTGCTTCCAAAGGATAGCCCTTTCTAGAACATATTTCAGATGCGTCTTTAATTCGAGATTCAGGTATCCGCTGCAGAATTAAAAAAAACTGCAACTGAATACCTTTTTCAGTCTACAATGAAACTTCGATAGCTCATTCACCATGGCTCATTCGAAACCGTTCTTCAGTCCCTACAGAATTCTTCCCAGAACCCCAAATATGGACTTTTAAGGATAATTTATGGAGATTTTTCTGATTTTATCTTGAAAAGGAATGTTATGTATACTTATTAGAATCGCCTCAATGAGGCGATTCTAATAAGTACGTTTAACGTTGGTTTATTTACAGATGATGTAAAAGATATCATTAAGCCCTCCCCATTATGGCTCCTAATCACGAAAACTTGCCTATATAAACTTCCTGAACCCCACTTTTATATAGTAAAACTGGGGTTTACAGGGGGTAAACCTTATTTTATCTTATTTCTGCTCAAAAATATAGATTGTGGGTACTCGTTGAGGCGGTTCTAACGAGTACCCACAATCTATATTTCGAGTAGAAACATGAAAAATATCATAATTTTTCATCTTAAAATTTTCATTTTTTGGAGGTTAAATTTACAATGTATTTGTATAGGCGTGTTTTCGTAAAGTTCCCCGATGCTACATGTATGAGTAACCCTCAGTAGTTCGAACTAACCCTATTTCGAACATATTTCATGGTCCCAAAGGTATTCGAGTTATTGAAGTTTGTTTGTATCGAGGTTTTACGTCCCCGTCAACACTATTTAGGTCATTTTGGACATATAAAATATAACACTTTTTTATATCGGCCCTGGGCTCGGCCCGAGTTGCCTGTCTCAGCCCGAGACAGACCGAGGGCCGAGGCCAGGGCCGAAATAAAAAAAAAACAACTGTGTTATATTCTTTTTATCACATGCATGATAATATTCTAAGATAAAAGAAACAGCTCGAACAGAGACAACTATGGCGTAAGAACACATGAAATAGTTATTTGACTTACTTCCCTTGCACTAAATGTGATCAAATTTTATACATAAAAAAAAAAACAAACACAAAAATGAATTTTGCTTCTCCAGCTATATTTGTTATTGTGATTTGAACATTTTTATGCCATTTCTCATGTATTCATATTTGCAGGGCCGAGAGGTTGTCTCGAGGGCGGGAGAGACTTCTGTCCCGGCTATCGAGTCAGGTAGTTATAGACTGTGTAGGCGAGATGCCTGCCACTAAAATATTGAGGATAGGGGGTATTGTTTGTTTGTTTGCTTTGAGGTTTAACGTCCCCGTCAACACTATTTAGGTTGCTTCCAGTTTCGTCGGACTTTAACCAGACATCGAGAGGAATTGGCATATCAATCCCTGCCGCCCTGTGAAACCAATAGGGTTTATTTGCATGGACGCGCCGACTCACACCTCTTTACCTGGGCAGGCTTAGACCGCTTCTAAGCGGTTTACCAGTGCTCATGTGCGGTCGGTTTCAGGTGTGCGTGGAAGCATCATGCAGTCCAATCTATTTCTCCAAGGCCCGATGGGCGGGGAACTGAGGATATGGGGTACAAAATCGGTTGTCTCTAGGGTAATACAAGATTAAGTATATGATAAACGTTGTTTCCAGTTTTGTGCGACTGATATCAGACCTTGAGATGGAATGACATCTCAAGCCGTTCCGTCCAAACAAACTAATAGGATTTACAGGCGGTGACGGTCCGACCAGCACCACTTTGCCTAGACAGGCTTAGACCTTCTAAGCGGTTTACCATTACTAATGTGCGGTCAGTTTCAGCTCTGCGTGGAAGCGGGGGCCTCGGTTATTGAAGTATGACTGTAGATTGTTTCTTGATGTTGCCAGATTATTAAAAAAATACTTACAACCCGTTTTCCATCGGCGTTATATTTAACAACCCTCTGTTCTGAACACCATTCATCTGTTTTACAGAGCCCACATTTATATTGCCATATCCAGGAGCCACGGAATGGGTTCTCAGCACCTGTTAACTGTCTTAAACATTGGTCACAGTACTGGTGTGGGCACCGGAACTTGTTGATGCACTTGAAAACACGAGGTATCGTATAACTACACACATATTGTTGACAAGTAAACTTGCACCTTATCTTTTAAAATGCACCATGAATTCGTGATACAGTAGAACTTCGATGGCTCGAACAACGATGGCTCGTTTACCAGGGATGTGTCGAACCCGTTCTTTAGCCCCTAGCGAAATCCTCTACATAAGAAATAGTGGGGCATAATTAAGGAGATTTTAGTCTTTTATCTCGCAAATGTATGCTGTGTGTACTCATTAGAATCGCCTCGATGAGGCGATTCTAATGAGTGCACACAGCATACATTTTCATTATAGAACACCGAAAAGATGTCTAAAAGTATCTCGTTATGCCTCCTGACAGTAACCTCAGAGGCTCGAACTACCCCTGTCTCGAACAGATTTTCAAGGTCCCAAAGGTGTTCGAACCATTGAAGTTCGACTGTACCCAGGTAACCCTCACTTTATATAGAGAATAATGGTATTTACAAGGTTATACATTGTTTTCCGGATAATTGCTAAAACAAAGGCTGCCGGTGCTTGTCTAACAGCCACCCGCAATCTACACCTGGAATATAAACAAGAAAAATATCAAGATTTCGGATACGTAATGCAATTTCCAGAGACAGTAAGGACAGTATTATCTCACATTGGTGTGATCTACTGATCAGTTCCGCGGCCAGGGTAAAAAATTTAGACCTTACCCAAAAATTATTATTGGCCGTTCTCTAGACGATCAACCGATATGGCTCATTACAAGCCGTCACAGCAAAAGCTTCACTCCCAGTCTATGGCAAACTGGACTTATATGTTGACTGAAATCCCTATCTGGGATAACTGAAGAAAAAAAATGTATAACCCCATTTTACTCCAATGCGGCCCATGCGGCTAGTGTTCAGTATGCTGTGGTGGCTTTAACACGTCCATCCGCATTAAGTCATACCATACATGTATATGGACCTTTTCGGGGGCCATTTACTTTGCACGGAACCCAATGTAGTTAATTCTTCGATTAACCCATTTGGTACCGGAAACCTTGGCAAACAGTGAAGGCCCAGATCAGACGCCGCAGAACGCGGCGTCTGATCAGGACCAACACTGTTTGCAAAACGTTCAGGCATTATCCAAATAGATTTTGAAGAAAGCACAACCTGACACCCCTAAATTTTGAAATGGACTCCTGCTACATATAAGGAGGAAGATTCTATTTGGTACAAAAAAATGTTAACATTAGGAAAGCGAAGTTCTTTGTTGTAGTCCTTGCTTCCAAAGGTTACCTTGTAGAGAACATTAACATGACAACAGCTGATGTTAAGGGTATGTCTGGCAGCCGTATTAAGTCTTCCTGTCCTTCATCATAGTGTGGGTTATATTTTCTCATCCTTGGCCCCCGCCCATAGGGGCTTGAAGAAATATATGGGCTGCATGATGCTTCCACGCAGAGCTGAATCCGGCCCGCACACTAGTACTGGTAAACCGCTTAGAGGATCTAAGCCTGTCCAGGACCCACGGTGCGAGGCGGACCATCCTTGCTAATAAACCCTATTGGTTTCATAGGGCGACAGGGCTTGAGATGTCTTTTCATCTCAATGTCAGGTAAAAGTCCCACAAAATAGGAAGAATGTCTCTAAAATGACCTTTACAATGTTGACGGGGACGTTAAACCTCAAATCAAAGAAACAAACAATATTTTCTCATCCAATGGGATCATTGATTCCACTGTGGAATTTTGAAAATATTTCAGGGACACTGATGAGACTTATTGTCCGAAACCAGCTATTCTGTAATAGAATTTATCATATGACGTCGCGTCTGAGAGGGTAATAACGCCATGCATTATTTTCGATAATCCACTGCTGAATTGAATATGCAAATTAGCTAGATACGTTCCGTAACGTTACATGTACGACGTCCTTAACAACGTCGCGTTTACTAGCGGCGGAATATTGACATTTTTGTAAACAATCGCGAATAAAATGAGTTTTAAATGTCATATGATAAATAGAATCTTGCATTCGTGCTCATGTATTATTGAATTTATTAAACTCGTTGAGGAAAAGGGATAAAATGCTCGGCAAAGCATGAGCACATTTATCCCTTTTCCTCATCTCGTTTAATAAATTCAATAATACATGAACACTCATGTAAGATCCTCTATAAAAAAAATCTACAGTTTTCAGTTCTTTCTCCAAAACATGACCTTTTTTATCGATAGCGTCGCAAAGTTTTCCATTAACCATTAGAATGGCTCGTTACTACGGAAGAGCATTAGGGCCTCGTCTACCTCTTATTACTGATAGGTTTCTCGAAACTTCGACATAATAACCCGAAATTTCGACATAAACTCAAAATTTCGACTTATTAACTTGAAATGTCCACATGCATGTATTGAGTCGGGGAAATTGCAACTTATTATCTCCAAATTTCTTTTCTTTCTTTTCTTTCTTTCTATATATACTGTCATACGCCCTCGCGGACATTCTAGGCAGGTGTATATTATATACACTCTAGTTTTGCAGGATGAAAGCCTACGCAGTAATCATGTAATTATGGTAGGATTCTTTAACCTGCACAGGGGATGGTTCTCCCTGCACAGGGGGCCTCCAGTTAACGTCCCGATCCGAAGGACGGTGCACTTAATGGCATTCATCCCTGCAAATGATGCCAATGGAGCGTGTTCGGACACCGAAATTTTATCACCGCTGCCGGGGATCGAACCCGGGACCTCTAGCATCAGAGGCAAGTGCACTAACCACTGAGCTATCACGCTCGACATAGTAACTGAAATTCAGACTTAATATATTGAAATTTCGACTCAATAACTCCAATTTCGGCTTTAAATCTCAAAATTTCGACACCTGAATATCTTGACATGTCGACTTAATAACTCGTGATTTCGACTTAATAACTCGAAGTTTCGATTATCTTGAAATTTCAACAAATATTGAGCCGAGGGAAATTTCGACTTATTATCTTGACATTTCGACATAATAACTCGAAATTCCGACTTAATAGTTTAATTTGCGACATAACAAATAACTCGAATTTCGACTTTTTACCTCAAAATTTCGCCGCATAATATTTCGAAATTTTGACATAATATCTTGAAATTTCGACTTAATAACACGAAATTTCGACTTAAAAGCTCGAAATTTCTACTTCATATTTCGAAATTTCGACTTGATGATTTTAAATTTCGGCATAATAACGCGAAATTTAATTTCGAGATGCTAAGTCGAAATTTGGAGTTATCATGTCGAAATTTCAAAATATCAAGTCGAAATTGGCCGTAACAATGTCAAAATCGGGAGACACTTAGTCGAAATTTCGAGATAATATGTCGAAATTTTAAGATAAGTCGAAAGTGCGAGTAATTGTCTCGAAATATCAAGATACTAGATTTTTTTTAGATATTAAGTCGATATTTCGAGATAGTTAGTCGGAATTTCGAGATACTTACTCGAAATTTTGAGTTATTATGTCAAATTCCAAGATACTAAGTCGAAGTTATTATGTCGAAATTTCGAGACACGAAGTCGAAATTTTAAGATACTTACTCGAAATTTTTAGTAATTTTGTCGAAAGTCGAAAGCGAAATTTCGAGTTATTAAGTCGAAATATTTCGAGATACTTAGAGGAAATTTCAAGATATCATCTATCTGACAAGAAAAAAGGAAACTTTTCCCTCAGTTATCCTCATAACTACTCCTTCTTTGGTGCTATATGAGTCTTTGTTTGTCTGTTTGTATTCGAGTTTTACGGCCCAGTCAACACTATTTAGGTCATTTTGAGCCGGTCAGTTTACCTGTCCACACTCTCCTGGGCAGGCTTATACGTAAGCGGTTAACCAGTACAGTGCACATTCTTTCGCCAGAAACGGACAACTGCCCTTCTTGAATCAGCGGAAGGGAGAAAATGACCGTAGAAAAGATTTCATGATAAACCTCCACGAAAGAATGTTGCCGACCCCGACGAGAGTCGAACCCACGTCCTCCTGATCACCAGTCTGAAGCGCATCCGACTGAGCCACTGAGGCCGGCGCTATGCGAGTCTATTAACAATTAGACCAATTGATCAGGTGTGTTAATAATATATATATAAAGGGTATGTTTGCAACTTACCACGTTTGTCCCGAAGCAACGATGACAGAATTTTGGAGAATGGTGGTTGTCGAATTCACTTTCATAGTTCCCCGTCAAATCTTCTGGTCGGAGATTAGGTTGAATACGTGTCTCCTGCATAATTGTGGCAAACCAATTGCGTCCAACATGGTGTCAGAAATGACAAATTTGAGGTAAAGATGATAACAGCTTTCTTATTTCTGCTTTCAACATAGATTGTGGATGCTCGTTAGAACCGCCTCAATGAGACGGTTCTAACGAGTACCCGCAATCTATGTTTTTGAGCAAAAATAAGGCAGAAAAAGTAAACCCCCGTAAACCCCAATTCTGTATATAATGTGGGGTTTAGGGGTTGTTCATTTCACGGACATGTTAACGTGATGTCAAACTGGGGTTGGAAAATTTCAAACCAAAGTTTCAAAGAAAACCTGCACAAGAACTCTTTAAACCAATGTTTCAACTTTTAAACTTGGGTTTTAAATTATTTGCTGGAAAGCCCAGCTTTGACATCAAATGTACAATAAATTTTCAAACCACGGTTCGAAGTTTGCGAATCGATCACAGTAATTTATCGTTTTCTTTTTAAACCATAGTTTCAAATATTCAAACCCAGGTTTGAAGTCATTTAATGTACAAACTGTCCTCAAAGTACGTTGCAACCTTTAAACCACAGTTTAAAAGTTCAAACCGTAGTTTCAAGATTTATCGTGTATTTGGCATTGAAACGGGGGCTTGAAATTTTTTAT
Source organism: Lucinisca nassula (assembly GCA_963580285.1). NCBI lineage: Eukaryota > Metazoa > Mollusca > Bivalvia > Lucinida > Lucinidae > Lucinisca > Lucinisca nassula. Next base: position 137,298,184 of record OY757021.1, read on the forward strand.
CTAAGGACTGAAGTAAAGGTATTAGAAAATAAATTAAAACCCAGGTTTGAAGTTGAAACCGTGGTTTAAAGAATAATTGTGCATTTTTTCTTTGAAACTGAGGCTTGAAGTTTTCAAACCTTAGTTGGAAAACTTCAAACTGGGGTTTCAAGTTCAGACTGTGGTTTAAAGATTCATTGTGCAATTTGCTTGCCATAATTAATACATGTGAGTAAATTTACAATCAAAACAAAACGAAATATTTATGTATAGTATTCACCTTATTTGCATTATCTGCTGGTTCCTAGTCAGAAGGCTATCAGTGTTGGAAAAACAGGTTACCAGACCCCCCTGACCTTGAAAGGTCAGGGGGGTCTGGTTACCTATTTTTCCAATATTGACAATGCAAGCTGGGAGCCAGCAAATAATGCAAATATGATGAATATGTGGAAGGTGATATATTTATTCCATGCGCCTTCAGAGAACGTAATGCATTGCGGGGCTCCAGTTTGTTTGATGTTCCACAAGGCATCACGAAAACAAGCCTATATAATGTTGACCCCCATGAACCCCACTTTTCTATAGTAAAACTGGAGTTTACAGGGGTAAACCTTATTTTTCTTAATTCTGCTCTTAAATATAGATTGTAGTTGCGCGTTAGAATCGCCGTCAACACTATTGAGGTCATTTTGGAGACGTTGCTTCCAAGTTTGTGATACTTTTACGCGACACTGAGATGAAATGATATCTCAAGCCCGACCACCCTAACAAAACATTATGTTTTTATATGCAGGGGCGGTTCGTCTAGCACCACTTTGCCTGGACAGCCTTAGACCGTTCCAAGGCGGTCCTTCTGTCGTGGTTTATTTTTGTTATGGTTTGTCTTTGAGTGTTTGTATCGCTTATATTATTTTGTTTTTGATCGCCAATTGGCCATTTTGTGGGAAAGTAACTGTCCTTATGGCTTTCCGCTATTGATGGGTCTTTTGTTTCATGTTTGTGTGTATTTCCCTTTGGTGTCTCAGATTGGAGCTGTGGGTTAATTTTATCGATTCCTGATCATTGCCTTCACTTCTATTTTAGACCCTCCAAGCGATTAACCAGTATCCATGTGCGGTCGGTTTCTGCTCTGCGCGCAGCCCTATCTATTTCTCCAAGTCTCGATGGGCGGGGCGCCATGTTGTGTGCTGTGCATCTGGCGCATTCGCCTGGGACTTCTCGGTAAGGCAGATAGTTTCTCAGGGCTGTTGCTTTGCTGATGTTCCAGGATTCTCTCTGTCTCTGTGGTGTCAGTTTCCAACCAGTGAAAATATCACTATTATACAGAATCATGCAATATTGTACCCCATTATAGTAACCCACATGTGTTGACCTTTACCTTGACCTATGGTCTACTTTAAAGCAAAGCTTGACCTTGTCCCGGGGACATGTTCGTGTTTCACAAACACATCTTGTTTAACTTAAAAGTCAGTGACAACAGTCTACATTTTTTATGTATTTCCAAACTTCTGGTGTTTTGTCGTTGATATTCTGATACTTTTATGTAGCCCACTACCTCTTAATAGCAAGGATTTAGGGATCCAAAGCATGAAATGTGCTAGTTAAACAACTGTGTTATATCTTATTAAAATATTATAGAGAAAAGTGAACATTTATGATCTTTTTCTGTATGATCTATCCATTTTAGGATCCATCCGTCAAAAGTATTTTATCCACAACTGTTATAATGAGATGTGTTATAAGGAGTGCATGGTGCTTTTACAACCACCTAACCGACAGTTTAGCAATAAGACTCACGTTTGAAGCTGTTTGCAACGATCATAAAAGACGCGCCTTATCGCACCGTGTAGAAGTCATGCAACCAGGGATTGCATGATCGATCCCGGGCTTCTCCAGACTTTCGGATGAGTCTTTAGACCGAAGTCCCGTCTCGGTAGCTGAACAGTTTGGGTTGATCTCCTTCTTGTTCAGATTACTTAAGATTCAGCACGGTGACATATGGGTTTTATTTCAAATGAGGTGAGCCAGTATATAATACTGAACATATACAGACTATTAAACAGCGTAGCATATGCCCTTAATATGTTGTGCGAACAAGATAATATCTTGTGCGGACAAGATAATATGTTGTTCGGACAAGATAATATGTTATGCGAACAACATATTATGTTGTCCGCACAAGATAATATCTTGTCCGCACAAGATAATATGTTGTCCGAACAAGAAAATATCTTGTCCGCACAAGATAATATGTTGTCCGAACAAAATAATATGTTGTCCGCTCAAGATATTATCTTGTTCGCACAACATAATAAAAATAAAAAAATCATGTCCCTTGCCGGGTTCCGTAAATATTGTGATTTGTTTTTCTTATTTATGCTCAAAATATAGATTACAAGGTTTTCCTTATATAAGCCTATGTAAAGCCAGTAGGTCCAGGTGTGTGTGTGTGTGGGGGGGGGGGGCATTTTTGGCCCCAGGGCTATAATTTGAACAATTTTTGTAGCGGTCAACTAAATAAAGCTTCAAGACCTGGGCCTTCTGGTTTCAGACAAGAAGATTTTTAAAGGTTTTTCCCTATATAAGCCTAAGTAAAACCAGTGGGCCCCGACGCGGTGCCTTTTTTAGCCCAAGGGCTATAATTTGAACAATATAGAGGCCCACTAGATGAAACTTCATACCAAATATCAAAGACCTGGGCCTTCTGGCTACAGACAAGAAGATTTTCAAAGGTTTGTTTTTCTTATTTTCCCCTTTTTGTTGCCATGACAACGAGAGTTCTGCATGGAATGAAATTCTTTGAACAACTTTGAGACCACCTAAAGATCATTTCTGCCAAGTTTGGTCAAAATCTGTTCAGTGGTTTAGGATGCTTTGTCGTTTAATGTAATCGTGGACGGACGGACATCACGGACGGACGACGACGACAGACGGTGGCCGACCACAATAGCTCCCCGGAGCCATATAGTAATCCCTATATCTCAAATGGGTGCTTCACTTGATAATTCTGTTGGGAAATAAATTACCTGAAATGTTTCCTGTCTCGGTGATGGTCTTTCATATGGGTCATCATTTCTGAAAAGAATTCAGAATGTTGTCAAGTACAGAAGCCAACACTGTCAGTTTTGTTATATCCAGGCATCATAGAAATTATAGCAGGCAGAGTACTAGTTAAAAGCAGAGCTTCATATGCCACAGCGTGCTCCCAACAGTGTGTAACTCACACTCCCAGCATATTGTGTACCCTACCTATACAATATGCTACCGAATAGCACATGTTGTAGGTTGGGTACATAGGCATTTTCACTGGTCGCCCGAGAAGCCTCCGTGGTGCAGTGGTTACGCTACTCGCCTTGTAAACCAGGGATCGCAGGATCGATCCCGGGCTTCTCCAGACTTTCGGATGAGTCTTTAAACCGAGGTCCCGTCTCCGTATGACCTTGGCTGTTGGTGGGACGTAAAACTAAAACTCACTCACTCACTCACTCACTGGTCGCCCGGGGGTATACAATATGCTCCTGTTGACAAAAATCAATGTATGGTTCTTTGTTTGAATATAGGTTTTTTCGTCCCTGTCGACAATATTACAGCCATTTTGGAGATACTGCCTTCATTTTTTTTTTCGGATTTGTACCTCACTTGAAATGAATCACTGGATACTTGAATATTGATCTTTAAGGCTGCCTGATGTGAGTCGGGCCGTTCTTAATGTGGCGGTAAATGTTACAATAGTTTATTGCAGGGTTTGGATGTTATTCATCTTACGTCAGAGTCAGAGGCCAAGTCTTCAAAATGACTGAACTATTGTTAGCAGAGTCAAGTCAAGTCACCCATTTGTTAAAGTAGAGTCTCCGGAGTAAATTGGATGACTTTATCTCGATCTTCAATTTTGGACCCCTTCCATCAGGTTAAAAAATCCGTGCAGTGAACATCCCTCCAAACCTCTACCCATATAGGAAAAAGTAGGACTTACAGGGCAGTTCATTATTTTCCTTAGTTTGTTCAAAACAGGGCTAGTGGATATTCGTTAGAGCCGCCTCACCGGGCGGTTCTAAGGAACACAAACAATCCATATTTGTACTAGAACATTACGAAAACACATCCGTGCAACATAGTGCATTTTTTCACATCTCCAAAATGGCTACTTTTCTAATGAAAATCTGTGATATTTTTGTTATTCCTACTTCAAACATAGGTTTTGGGTACTTGTTAGAACCGCCTCATTGAGGCGGTTCTAACGGGTACCCACAACCTATGTCTTGGAGCACAAATAAGGAAAATAATGTTTACCCCCGAAAACCCCAGTTTTCTCTATATAAAGTGGGGTTTAGGGGGGGTCTTTATTTCACGGACTTGTTCACGTGATGAGTTAGGAAAATATCGAACATTTTTTTTTATGAAAACTGCTAGTTCTAGAGGCATGAACTGGCTGAGACGACATTATATCCCGAGAATGTTTTTTTCGTAATGTCTATGTTTGTCAGTAATATTATAATGTTATTAATCAAGTAATTTCGTATTGGCCCAGGTACAGGTCAGAGCTCTGCTGTATTGGCACGAGGCCGAAGGCCGAGGCCAATACAGCTGACCGAGGACCTGTAACTTGGCCAATATGAAATTACTTGATTAATGACAATTTTATTAATTGACGCAATTAAAAACATGATTTATGATTTTTGAATATTGGTTGACCTTGTGTTATATAGGATAATCAATTAATAATACATGATACATGTGGATAGTAAACACACTTATTTAAGATGTTTATAACATATAATTATATACTGTGATTTCAGTATTCATATTAAATTTTTTACCTAAGAAATCTAGTGTTCGTGAGAATTTTACAGCCATAGAAAACATTTTGATTTTAAAAATATTTCATTTATAAAATAGCAAAGACCCTTTTATTACGCGTGTTCATTAATCCATTGAATTTTATAACATTTGCTCCACTATTATAATACTGCTGAATGTATTTTGACCAAATCTCTCTTAATTCTTGACATTCTAATGTTACGTGAAATTCATCGACTAAAGGTGTGTTACAAAAAGTACAGAGCCTTTCATCTCTTGGAAGAGTTTGCCATCTGCCTGTTTCGATAGGCATCTTATGGTTTCTAGTTCTTAGCTGCACTAATCGATTTCTTAATTTGCTCGGGAGAGTTATCAAAAAAAATTCTAAGTTCAATTTGTAAGTCTATTGGAAGTTCTGTTTGTTTGATTTGACGTTTGAAGTCTCCGCCATGGTCATTTTGGTGACGTTGCTTCCAATTTAGTGAGACTTTTACCCGAAATTGAGATGAAATGACATCTCAAGCCCTGCCACCCAATGAAACCAATTGGGTTTATATGCATGGCTGGTCCGACTCGCTCTATTTTTCCTGGGCATGTTTTGAACCTCAAAGCGGTTTACCAGTACTCATGTGCGGTCAGATTATGCTCTGCGTGGAAGCACCATGCAACCCAAACTATTTCTTTAAGCCCCAATCTATTGGGAGTATTTTCGTATTAGATTATACATAGCTTTTTCTGCGTGTGCATCAAGTTCAGATGAAAACCATTCTATACCCCTGCATAAAAAAAGTATTCGGTCATTCATACCCAAGAGGCGCAAAACTGCAACACCACAAGCAAACACACAGACGTCAAACCGTTCTGTTTGGGTATGACAACTGATCAGCTACGGAGAATAGTGTGTAATAAACATTATCTTAGGATTTGCGGTGTATTGGAAGTTCACATGTTATCAATTGATCCAAAGTTCTATACACAAGGGCAGGTGTACGGCTGATAGTCACATGACTACCACTGGCCGCATAAGTTATACCAGTGGACACAAAAGCGTTCAAACCCGGATGAAATACCTTTCAATGAATCTCTTTGCATCAAGTTAGTTTGACAAGCAAACTAGTCTAAAACTGGATCAAGCAATATACATTGATTAGTCTTATTGTGACAAGCACCTTTTTTCCTATTTAGATCTGATTGACATTCGAGATGTATTCTGATTGGACCGTGCAGGTTCTACAATGAAATATACAAAACTTTGTGTTTTGAATTTATTTCTGTCTTGCAGTTGACTGACAGGATGTTGAAATATAAAATCAAAAAATGACATGAAGCTCATCAAAGTTTGAACGGATTTGTGTCCACAGGTCTAAAGCGCGCGCAAACTCAAATAAACAGACATTGCTTGGAAACCGATGCCACAACTTCCGGAAAGTGTTTTTCTGTTATCTCTAAAGTCCAAAACAGTGCGGACTAAGATCAGACTGATCAGGGTCTACACTGTTAATAAAAGTACAGTGATTTAAGAGTATAATTCAAGGTCCAGGATCATTTTCCCAACCTAGACTCAGAGACAATCGGCTCACCAGCACTGTCAGGACTTTGATTATTGCCGGTGTCGAGCCCATATCACTATTTCCCTCAAACTATGATAACACACCCTTGTTGCACAGTGCATTCTTTCAAGCCCCAGAAACGCTCAATTTTCTGATTAAACTTTGTGATATTTTTCTTATTAACCCTTTTTGTACAAATGGAATATTCCTCCTTATATATAGCAGGAGTTCATTTCGAAATTAAGTGGTGTTAGGTTGCGTTTTCATCAAAATTTATTTTGAAAATGACTGAAGTTTTTGCAAACAGTGCGGCGTCTTATCTTGGCCTGCACTGTTTGCCAGGGTACCCGTTTGGGGGTTTCCGGTACTAAATAGGCTAATGTTCCGAATATAAGTTATGTGTGCTCGTTGAGGCGGTTCTAACGAGTACTCACAACCTATGTCTTGGAACAGAAATAAGAAAAATATGTATGACCCTGTAAATCTCATTTTTTCTATAAATGTGGGGTTTAGAGGGGTGTATTTCACACGAACTTGTTAACGTGATGAAATTCCGATTTAAAGAAAAAGATAAATTATTCAAAACATAATTTTAGATGGTGAATGACATAAGCTGCTATAAACTGCAAGGATGTTATCTCAAAAGTGTGTAGTTAAAGTATCAAACTCGCGTAAATATCCGTCTAAAAGAACCTAGTTACGTTCTCAAGAAACTCTTGGTAGAAAAAATAGAAGAAATGTGTCACCTGTTCAGCAACGGGGCTTCCCGGAAATCATTCCTCCTATCAAACTCTTGATCATATTTGCTTCTATATGTCTCCCTTCCTCTGTTATACTCTTCATCGTATCTGTTTCTGTACTGTTCATTTCCTCTGTTGTATTCTTGGTCGTATTGACTTCTATATGACAAAGGCTCTCTATACGGAGATATGTCTCCTGGGTGTATATCCCGTCGATCGGTCTCTTGTCTGCCTCGTTCCATTCCGTAACGTCCCGTCATCATCCCGTAGCCGTCATCTTGACGGTAGCCGTCACGTAGAGGAGAAATGTCACGTATCCCTCTCTGCTTTCGCTCCTCCTCAAACAGAGGGGAGACATAGTATGTAGGAACGTTTTTGTAAGATAATGAATAGACTGATTTGTAGGTATTTGGGTTGTTGAGATAAAGATAATAGGCGTCGTTTGCTTTCGCCATTGAGGATTCCATCTGCAAAACGAAATGCAAAACTAGTTCCAGATAAAGAGGAGTATTGACTACTCAGGACAATATAGGGATATTGTTAAAACATATGTTAAGGGTACTTGTTAGAATCGCCTCCATGAAGTACCGACAACTTCATCTCATGCCAAATCGCACAATTAATAAAGCATTAATAGTAGATGATAATAAAAGTCTTATCCTTTTTGGTATTTGTTATTATACTGGTTTAATATTTTAGCGTCAGATAATAAGAAATATATTAAGCTAATTTATAATATGATGTTAAGGGATATGGAATCAAGGCCTCACTACTGCGCCACCTATTGATGTCAGTGGGTTTCTATGAGGTATGACTTCAGCAAGGGGTAGGCAATTATAACGCAATAATATCTTATTTAAGCAGAGGGTTACAGATAATTTTATTCAAAATTGGCATGCAAGGTTAGATGATTCTTCACGTGCGATATTTTATAAATCTCTTGCCACATTTCAATTTCAACCGTACTTAGATAAAGTTAATGTATTCGCATATATTGAAGCTTTTAGTAGATTACGAATGTCATCACATAGATTAGAAATAGAAGCCGGCAGGTGGGTAAAACCAAATAATATTCCAGTAAATGAACGAAAATGTGGTTTGTGTCATATACTAGAAGACGAATATCATTTTGCTTTGAAATGTCCTTTATATGTTGAATTGAGACAAAAATATATCTCGAAGTATTACTGGAATAGACCAAGTATGATGAAGTTTGTCGATTTAATTAATACGACTAATTCGATTTATATATACGTAAACTCTGCGTATTTATTTTCCAGGCATTAAAGCTACGTACAGAAATGTTATACAGAGGTGAAACATAAAATAACGTCATAATGTATTTATAAGTTCATTGCTTAGAACTGGTTTAATTATTTAATATGTTTTTATATTAGAATTTCTGTATTATTTAATTTATACCTTGTGAATTCGTACGATATTGTGTATCAGATAAACAGATATAGGTGAGTCCTATACTCCGGTCTTGTGTTTCGTTTCGAAAAGGTAGGAGTAAGGGAGGCAATGTAAATAAAGCAATAATAGTAGATGATAATAAAAGTCTAATCATTTTTGGTATTTGTTATTATACCGGTTTAAAATTTTAGCGTCAGATAATAAGAAATATATTAAGCTAATTTATAATATGATGTAAAGGGATATGGAATCAAGGCCTCAGTACTGCGCCACCTATTGATGTCAGTGGGTTTCTATGAGGTATGACTTCAGCAAGGGGTGGGCAATTATAACGCAATAATATCATTACAGGGTTACAGATAATTTTATTCAAAATTGGCATGCAAGATTAGATGATTCTTCACGTGCGATATTTTATAAATCTCTTGCCACATTTCAATTGCAACCGTACTTAAAGGAACTCATTTTTGATTTTTATTTGCCTTCACTGCAGCTGGTGTTGTGCCGTGTGGCGGCGGTAAAACGTCTCCCCGTACATCAACCATAGTGCAGTTTACATTTTACTTTTGGTCCTTTGAGATCATCGTGAATATTCTGAGAAATCAGAAATAAATCATCATTGGTTTAGACCCATTCTAGACAGGTTTTTAATTATTTGGACCCCTTTTGGATTTATATCAGTCTTTGAATCGACTGCCTATTCGAAATTCGCAAAATTGTAGTACGTTTCCTCTGGCTTTCTTTGCCGGATCATTACAGGGTCACTGATGAGGCTTTATTAGCCGAAACTACGTAGTATGGCCCATCTTCTTTCTTATGAATGTTTTCATTGCTCTTAAAGGAACTCATTTTTGATTTTTATTAGATAAAGTTGATGTATACAAATATATTGAAGCTTTTAGTAGATTACGAATGTCATCACATAGATTAGAAATAGAAGCGGGCAGGTGGGTAAAACCAAATAATATTCCAGTAAATGAACGAAAATGTGCTTTGTGTCATATACTAGAAGACGAATACCATTTTGTTTTGGAATGTCCCTTTTTTTTTTTTTTTTTTTTGGTTTTGGTTTTACGGCCCTTTCAAGATTATTTCACTCTTATCGAGCCGGTCGTTAATCGGAGGTGGGCGAAAACCGGAGTACCCGGAGAAAAACCACCTGACCTTCCGTTGCAGAACTTGGCGTCTCACATATGTCCCGAGCGAGGCTCGAACCACAGCTGTGAGAGACCTAATGATCAAGATTCAGCGCTCTTAATCACTGGGCCACGGAGGCCCGTTTGGAATGCCCTTTATATGTTGAATTGAGACAAAAATATATCTCGAAGTATGACTGGAATAGACGAAGTATGATGAAGTTTGTCGATTTAATTTGTACGACTAATTCGATTTATATACGTAAACTCTGCGTATTTATTTTCCAGGCTACGTACAGAAATATTATACAGAGGTGAAACATAAAATAACGTCATAATGTATTTATAAGTTCATTGCTTTGAACTGGTTTAATTAGTTAATATGTATTTTATATTAGAATTTCTGTATTATTTAATTTATACCTTGTGAATTCGTACGATATTGTGTATCAGATAAACAGATATAGGTGGGTCCTATAATCCAGTCTTGTGTTTCCGGCCCCCGCCCATAGGGGCTTGAAGAAATATATGGGCTGCATGATGCTTCCAAGCAGAGCTGAATCCGGCCCGCACACTAGTACTGGTAAACCGCTTAGAGGATCTAAGCCTGTCCTGGAACCGCGGTGCGAGGCAGACCGTCCATGCTAATAAACCATATTAGTTTCATTGGGCGACAGGGCTTGAGATGTCATTTCATCTCAATGTCGGGTAAAAGTCCCACAAAATTGGAAGCAACGTCTCCAAAATGACCATTACAGTGTTGACGGGGACGTTAAACCTGAAATCAAACAAACAAACAGTCTTGTGTTTCGTTTCGACAAGGCAGGAGTAAGGGAGGCAATGTAAACAACATTTTTCACTCCGGATAACTGATCCTTATATGTATTATTCTGTTAGCTGGTTTATCGTGTAAATTATCTTAAGTTTGATATGTACTGTTGATATATGGACAGTAATTTGTTTGTTTGTTTGATTTGAGGTTTTACGTCCCCGTCAACACTGTGAAGGTCACCTTGGAGACGTTGCTTCCAATTTTGTGGGACTTTTACCCGACACTGAGATGAAAAGATATCTTAAGCCCCGTCGCCAAATGAAACCAATTGGGTTTATAAGCATGGACGGTCCGACTCGTGCGCACCACTTTGCCTGGACAGGCTTAGATCCTCTAAGCGATTTACCAGTACTCGTGTGCGGGTCGGATCAGCTCTGCGTGGAAGCATCATGCAGCCAATATATTTCTTCAAGTCCCGATGGGCGGGGGTCGATATGGACAGTAATAAAATGGCGGTTATATGATATGTATGTGGTCCGTGCGAGCTTACGAATGAGTGCGTACGTACATACATTTACTTATATAATTTCATTTCAGTTCTTGCTTAAGTAAAACAATATGTAGCTGGCTGCTTCTTTGGTAGGGACTGACTCAGTCTGGTTTCAGCTTGCTCCATAGCGTCCATATAAAGGACATTTTGCAGTCCGTTATGATCCTGACAACAATTATTACGCTTCCATATAACGGGTTAATGGGAAGTCCGTTATAATTCTGGTTTGATTTTGATTGTTTGTTTTGAGGTTTAACGTCCCCATAAACACAGTATATGTCATTTTGGAGATGTGCTTCCAATTTTGTTAGACTATTACCCGACATTGAGATGAAATGACATCTCAAGCCCTGACACCCAATGAAACCAATAGGGTTTATAAGCATGGATTCGTACCGCTTTGCCTGGGCAGGCTTAGATCCCCTAAGCGGTTTACCAGTACTCGTGTGCGGGTCGTTTCAGCTCTGCGTGGAAGCATCATGCAGCCCAGCTATTTCTTCAAGTCCCGATGGGTGGGGGCCATGGTTATAATTCTGGCAATGATGGTGATGATGAGGGTGATAGTGATAATGGTAACAATTGTTATTATTATTGTTATTATTATTATTATTATTATTATTACTATGTCTGTGCTGTGTAACGTGTCGTCGATTTTTTTACACACACCTTCTCCATGAGTATCTTTTTGCGTTTAGTCCAAATAGATTGAAGACTGTCGTTTCTTCATATTGTATGTGTGCATGTTGCTATAACCAAGTATAAGATATATTTATTATGCAACACTGTCGCATGCCATCGTGTATGTTTGTATTATGTCCTCATGGGCTTTACAGCCTTCTGGAAGTTTGTAAATAAATTCTATTCTATTCTAGATTCTATTCTATATCAAAAATTTATCACAACGTCTATTTGGTAGTCTCTCTAAGCTTAGTGAAACTAAACTACCTAAACTTTTATACACTGTTCATTTTAATGCAAAAGATGATTTTAATTCCATATTCATTTCAACGTCTAGTGGCCAGGCTACATTAAAAGGTGCATGCAAGACCCACTTTTACATCACATGTATTTTTTTGTTTTACGGCCCTTTTGTTTTACGGCCCTTTCAAGATTATTTCACTCATATCGAGTGAGTGAGAGTTTGACTTTTACGTCCACCAACAGCTAAGGTCATACGGAGACGGGACCTCGGTTTAAAGACTCATCCGAAAGTCTGGAGAAGCCCGGGATCGATCCTGCGACCCCTGGTTTACAAGGAGAATAGCGTAACCACTACACCATGGAGGCTTCTACCACTCATATCGAGCCGATAGTTAATACGAGGTGGGCGAAAACCGGAGTACCCTGAGAAAAACCACCTGACGTTCCGTTGCAGAACTTGGCGTCTCACATGTGAGCCGAGCCAGGCTCGAACCCACAGCTATGAGAGACCTAATGATTAAGAGACAGCGCTCTCATCCACTAGGCCACGCAGGCCCTACATGTATTTAGATAGAAATTATGGTATGAACCAATACTAACATGACAACATACCCGTGTATGTGTGGCCTCCCGCACCTACTGGTAAAGAGCACTGACTCTAAAACTATGGTATCGCGCCAGTGTGCGTTCGAACCTCGTCCGGGTCACACGTGAAACGCGTAGTACTGCAACGGAATGTCCGGTGTTTTTTTCTCCGGGTACTCCGAATTTCGCCTACCTATGATTGAAGTGAAATAATCTTGTTTGGTCGTAAAATCAAACGCAAAAAATCATACCCGTGTGGTATAATGTTATCTTTCACTCCTTCAAAACTAGTAATTTTCAAGAATATATGTGACAAGTTTCTTACATATACCGCACTCTATATTTTGGAGCAAAATAAGAACAAATATTTAATCATGTAAATCTGGGGCCAGTTGTTCAAAGCATCGTTAGCTTAACGAGCTCGTTAGTGGTCAAATTGTTACCTGTTCTAGCAAGTAGAAGACATTTTTTCAGCAAAAATTTTAGCATATTTGCCATATTTAATGGTCAAAGTTTTAATGATACATTAACTAACGGATACGTTAACTAACGACATCGTTAGTTTTGAACAACTGGCCCCTCATCTCAATCTAGATTTTAACATATGCTTCACGCGCCCCCGCCCACCGGGGCTTGGAGGAATAGATTGGGTGGCATGGTGTTTTCGCGCCCGAACTTGAGTACTGATGCCCAGTAATGCGCATCGTACCGCTCCTTAATTTAGTTTGTAAGCTATAACCCTAGCGCTTTCTTTGAGTAATACGGCTTGAGCTGCCATGTCATCTTCATGTCGGGTAAAAGGCCCACAAAATCGGAAGCAACGTCTCCAGATTGGCCTAAATAGTGTTGACGGGGACGTTAAACCTCAACACAAGTTTATACAATGACGTATTATTTTCTCTGTCATAGCCATTAAACATTGTGACGTTTGATCATATGAGCCCCGCCAAGCGAATTTGTGTCTTCGAGCATTCCGTCATGACAAATTTTAACTGCGCATGCCCAGCCATTCAGAGGGGCCAGGGATATGGCTTTCTGTCTGAAGGTTCCTCTTGATTCACTGCTTGTATGAGCGAGCAGCGAAGGTTCTGGCGAGACTGCGCGGATGCGCAGGCTCGCCTGAACCTTCGCTGCTCGCATAGGCGATAAGTACCAAAAACGCTTGACGGGGCCCATATGGAAGCTAATCGCAGAAACGCAGGTATAACAGATGCCCCGTGTCGCGGAGGGGTCTTTCACCCGCTACCTGCTCTGCGTCCCAGAAAAGAGACTTTAACAATAGATGTAGACCCAGATCAGACCACTGGAAGAGTCTATATGTCATCCTTGGGTCACAAACTTTCAGATAACAAGCATTACAAGGTTTTACAATAGTATTTTGGGTGGTTAAAGCTCTATAAGGTTGATTTATCGGAGCATTATCTCCATTCCAGTTTTCTTTGTATGTTTTATTTATTGTGTATTTTCGCTGTGTCGATGATGATAAGGACTTAATGATTCAAAACATGGTTACCCATTACTGGTAATCACCCATTAATGGTAATCAATACTTTAATTTATTTAAATAAACACGTCCACCATAGTGATGCCACAATATGAAACAAGCGGAAAAGTTCATGTATAATTGAAGAAAAAGTGAATAATTCCCATTTACATAGAGGATATTTTTCAGTGTACGATCGACTTTTATTTCAGCGAATGAACACAAAAAACGTATTTTCACCAGTGGCGAAGCCCCGAGTGAAAATGCGTCTTTTGGTGTTCATGAGTGAAAAAAAATCGGTCTCACACTGAAAAAAGATGTTTATTTCATGCTTTAAACTGTATATTTTGATGCATTTTTATAAGTCTCCAAACTTGGAAAATTATATATTCCTTATTTCTGCTTCAGACATCGAACTCAGACAGAGACTATTGGTGCTCGTGAAAATCGCCTCGTTGAAGCTATTCTAACGAGTACCCAAGCTCTATGTTTTGGGCTAAAATAAGACACTTGTAAACTCAACATTTCTGTAAATATAAAGAGGGGAACCTGTGTTCAGAGGTGTTCACATTACGCAAACATGCCTATACAAATGCATTATAAACTTTACCGCCAAAAAAAAAAAAAATTAAGATGAAAAAGTGTGTTGTTTTTCTCGTTAGTACCCACAATCTATATTTTAGAGCAGAACTAATGATAAAATAAGGTTTATCCCTGTAAACCCAGTGTAACTGAATAAAAGTGGGGTTCAAGTGGGGTGAAAATTATATGGGCCCCGTCAAGCGATTTTGGTACTTATCGCCTATGCGAGCAGCGAAGGTTAAGGCGAGCCTGCGCATCCGCGCAGTCTCGCCAGAACCTTCGCTGCTCGCTCATACAAGCAGTGAATCAAGAGGAACCTTCAGACAGAAAGCCATATCCCTGGCCCCTCTGAATGGCTGGGCATGCGCAGTTAAAATTTGTCATGACGGAATGTTTGAAGACACAAATTCGCTTGGCGGGGCTCATATATGGGCGTGTTTTGTGATGATTTCTGTCCCAAGGCAAGGCTGTTGAATTAACTTCATTAGCTTAACGAGCTCGTTAGTGTTCAAAATGTGAACTGTTCAGTAAGTCCAATATTTGATAGATCTACAGTGGTACTTGTGCTGATAAGAAAAAATGTGAGTAGCTTTTGCAAATGCAAAAGCTATTCGCATTTTTCAGCAATAATATTAATATAGTTTCCAATTGAAATAGACTGATTTATTTGTTTTGGGTGAGTTTTACGTCCCCGTCAACACTATTTAGGTCATTTTGGCGACGTTGCTTCAGGGACTTTTACCCGGAATTGAGATGAAATGACATCTCAAGCCCTCTACCGCCCAAATTAACCACTAGGGTTTAAAGAGCGGTCCTACGCGCACCACTTTTCCTGGGCAGGCAGCGGTTTTTCAGTACTCAAATTCGGTCGGTTTCAGCTTTGCGCGGAAGCACCACACGGCCTGATCTATTTCTCCAAGGTAGAAATGACAAAGTGAAGGAAACAGAGTATATTAGAACAGAAGTGCCATCACTTTTTAGCGGGGTGGGGGCGTCAATTCTTTGACAGTCGATCAGAATTTACCAATGAATCAATTTCACATTCAGTCGACGTGACAGAACACGCCTATGACTTTGACCCTTTCAAACCGTAGTTTTATATCGTAAACCTGGGTCTTAAACATGTTAAAGGGGTAAATTGAGGCGGTTCTAACGTGTACCCAGAAATAAGAAACTTTTCACATTTTTTCATCTAAAACTTTTCGGTTTTGTTTCGGTAGTACAATTTACAATGTGTTTGTAAAGGCGTATTTTCCTAATCACGGTTAAGTTAAACCGCGAAAATAGCATTATTTATGAAATTCAAGAAACCCGCTATTCTTGTCGATGTGACGTCGAAGTGCTGTGCTCTTATGGGGCGCCGTTTTACTATTTAATCCGTATTTATGGATATCCATAAATCGAATTATGGATATCCATAATTCGATTTAACGATATCCATAAATCAGCCGAATAATGGATATCCATAATTCGAATAATGGATATCCATAAATAGAATTATCGATATCCATTATTCGAATTATGGATATCCATAAATAATTATGGATATCCATAAATAATAATGGATATCCATAAATCGAATTATGGATATCCATTATTCGAATTATGGATATCCATAAATAATTATGGATATCCATAAATAGGAAATAAATAGTAAAACGGCGCCCCATATGCTCGCGCTCAACCGGAAACATGTTTATCCCAGACATGTTTTAATACGGAATTAGTATAGGCCCATATATGCCTTGTGGCCCGAAAAGGAACACTGGAAAGCGACGTCTGATCATATTCTGCCCTGTTTGCAGCGTTAAATGAAACAGTCTAAGCCCGCGTCGGATTACGGAGACAATCGACACAAAAATGTTGTCAGTGCTTTGATTAAATTAAGTTCACATGTTACGAATAACTTTGAGAGCATGAAAATTTGTTCGAGATAGTAGAGTAAATCCCAGCACCAAGTGAGTGAGGGAGTGTTTGAGTTTTACGTCCCACCAACAGCTAAGGTCATACGGAGACGGGACCTCGGTTTAAAGACTCATCCGCATCACGAAAACACGCCTATAAAAAATGACCCCCTTTAACCCCACTTTTATATAGTAAAACTGGGGTTTGCAGGGTATACATTATTTTTCTTATTTCTGCTCAAAAACATAGATTGTGGGTACTCGTTAGAACCGCCTCGCGGAGGCGGTTCTAACGAGTATACACAATCTATGTTTTGAGCAGAAATAAGAAAAATATCGCCCGCGAGGCGGTTCTAACGAGTACCCACAATCTATGTTTTTGAGCAGAAATAAGAAAAATATCGAAAATTTTCATCTGAAAAGTTTTCATTTTTTTGGTAAAATTTACAATGTATTTGTATAGGTGAGTTTTCGCAATGGAAAGTCTGGAGAAGCCCGGGATCGATCCAGCGATCCCTGGTTTACACGGCGAGTAGCGTAACCACTACTCTACGGAGCACCAAGTAATAAGGCGTAATGGGAATGACTTACGGATATATCATCATTAAGGAATGTTGTTTGTTTATATCTGAGTGTAACGGCCCAGTCAAAACTATTTTAGGTCATTTTTGAGCCGGTCAGTTTACTTATCCACACTTTTTCTGGACAGGTTTATACGTAAGGGGTTAACCAGTACAGTGCACATTTTTTCGCCCAAAACTGACAATTGCCCTTCTTTAATCAAAGGGAGGGAGAGAATGACCGTAAAAAGATTTCATGATCAATCTCCACGAAAGAATGGTGCCGAACCAGGCAGGTATTAAGGAATGTTGTATGTATTCATTAGAATCGCCTCAAGGAGGCGATTCTAATGAGTGCAAACGGCATACCTTTGTGAGATTTAAATCAAACGAATCTCCATAAATTATCCAAAATATTTGGATCTGTCGGAAGAATTTTCTAGGGACTTCAGAACGAATTCGAAACCCTATTGGTTCCATTGGGCGACATGGCTTGAGATGTCATTTCATCTCAATGTCGGGTAAAAGTCCCGCAGAATTGGAAGCAACGTCTCCAAAACGTTAAACCTCAAATCAAACAAACAAAGAACGAGTTCGAAATATCCATGGTAAACCAGACATCCGAGTTCGTGTTATCAAAGTTGCACGGTAAAAATGTGGGAGGGGTTGGGGAGTCGCCAGCTTTCGTGTTGTAATACTTCCTGTCGAATAAAAGTCATTTTATCTCTTTTTCGGGCAGAATGACAAACAAGGTCAATAATTTCGGGTATTGATTTATAAGATCTCAGTTTTAATAGCCTGGCAGGCGCGTATGGGTTTCGATTCATCAAATCAGCAAGTGCGAGTAATAAACAGGGAAAAGCGAGGGATTATTTTTCGGCCGATTCTTTGTCAGTCGACCCAAAGTTTTAAAGCGTATCAGGGTTCCACTGCTAAAGTCCACGTGACTATCACTGAATCATATGGGCCCCGTCAAGCGATTTTGGTACTTATCGCCTATGCGAGCAGCGAAGGTTCAGGCGAGCCTGCGCATCCGCGCATTCTCGCCAGAACCTTCGCTGCTCGCCCATACAAGCAGTGAATCAAGAGGAACCTTCAGACAGAAAGCCATATCACTGGCCCCTCTGAATGGCTGGGCATGCGCAGTTAAAATTTGTCATGACGGAATGCTCGAAGACACAAATTCGCTTGGCGGGGCTCATATGAAATCCAGGTAACGGTTATTTAAAGAAATAGCCAAGCGATGTGAGGTTAGAATGTTGCGTGAGAGTGTTAACTGAACTCATTTACGGGTTGGGTGTGGCAAACAGTGTAAACCCAGATCAGACACCACAGAACGCGGCGTCTGATCAGGGTCTACACTGTTTTCTTACAGTACAGAAATTTAAGGGAATAGTCTGTCCTCGTGCAGGACCATTTCCAACACAGTGCAGGATAAAAGAATTTAAGGACTATAAACAACCGTTAAAGGTTAAACGAAACAGTGTGTCCCCGATCACGACCATTTTCCAAGCCCACACACACACAGACAATTGACCCCCCATTGATTCAGGATATACCCTGTTCGTCAGATCAGCATTACTGATGTGGTTCTAACGCGCACCAACATAGATTGAGATATACCACACGTTCTCATAGGAAAAGTAACATTTGGCAGTTCATGACCTCGCCATGAACCGTGCAATGACCATCCTAGTAAACCAACTTCAAAAAGAGAAAAATGAAGTTTACACCGGTTTACATTGTTTTACATTGCGGGTATTTGATAAAACCGCCTGAATGAGACTGCTCTTACGTGCAATCCGTTTGGATCATAGATTTTGGGCACTAATTATAACCGCATCAGGCGGTTCTAACGAGCACCCACAATCTATGTTTGGAGCAGAAACGCGCGGATGTTATATCGTAATACGACAAGAAATAGACATTTACCTTTGTATGATATTCCGTACCTGGGCTCTCTCCAACTTAGAATATTAGATAACACAATACGTAATATAAGATATGTCTAGTCCAATGACAATATCCAACAGCTTATTTGACAGGATAATCTGTCAGATTGAGGAAATACGCAGAGAAAAAAGTCTAATTCACTGATGGTTGATATTGTGGAATCAATTTTTTCATCGTTGGTATTTAAATTTTTGTTAAGCACCATGTTATTAAGGTCAGCAGTAAAATTTCTCGTCCATCATGCATTGGATTATAATCCATATTATTTAAAGAAATATCGTTTCAGTAAATATTGGCTTTCAATGAAATTGAAGGAATGCCAAACAACCTTTTGAATGTGTCCGTAAAAGTCGAATTACCTACAACGGATTCTTTTCATTTTCTATCTATTTATCGATAAAAAGTGTATTGAAATAGAATTCCGAGTGTATGCTTGTTTGGGAATATAGCAGACATATTTTGACATTTGAACAATTACTGATGAACCAAACTATTAGCGCTTTTCATTTGAAAAGACTTTTTTTTGTAAAACTGATTGTAAAAAAAAAAAATAGCTAACTAAACCCGAAGAATTACACATGGGAAATTCAGAAGAAATACATTGATGATGTGTGAATAACATCACGTGAACAAGTCCGTGAAATGAACACCCCCGAAACCCCACTTTACATAAAGAAAACTGGGGTTTATGGGGGTATACAATAGTTTTCTTATTTTTGCTCCACGACATAGGTTGTGGGTACTCGTTAGAACCGCCTCTATGAGGCGGTTCTAACGAGCACCCACAACATATGTTTGCAGTATTTGTAAGAAAAATATCACGGATTTTCATCAGAAAAGTAGCCATTTTGGAGATGTGAAAACATACACGATGTCACACGGGTGTGTTGTCGTAATAATGAGTCGGTGCACGACAAAACTTACCGTGCCAATAAAACCTCAGTATTCGATCAGTGAAGATTATGATCAACTTGTGCACCAGAGTCAGGCCAGAGTGTTCGCGTGTTGCTCTATCAATAGCGCAGCGACTAAAGAAGGGTCATCAAGGAAGGCTGATCAGACTACAGGGATGTGCAGGCTTATCTAAGTCTTCGCTGGTCACACATAACATGCGACTGAGGTAATGGCCAAGTTTGACCGACTCAGTATATGAAGATAGATAGACATATAGGTTTTGTTGCGCGTCGGCTCAAAATATTGCTACATTATCCAAATATGCACGGACAGACCCAGAACAGACGCCGCACAAGGCGCATAAGGCGGTGTATGTTCTGGGTCTTCACTGTCTGCTTGAATATCATGATTTTGTAGAATTTACAACAAATAAAGCAAAATTGTATAACACCCCTGAAATTGGAAATAAGCCTGTCCACAATTATTTAGTGGAAGGGTCGATGTGTCATATATATGGGCCAACGGAAATGAATGTCTGAAAAATGTTCCACCCCGTTAAGAGACGAGATAACCATCGTTGCTTCCTGTTTGCTTTCCTGTAACCTGACCCCTTTTCAACCTGCAAAAGGGGTCAACCTGACCCCTTTGAAAAAAGGGTTCTACTCCTCAGGAGCAAATTCTTTCCTTCAAGAGTATAGACCGCTGTTGAGTAGAGATACAAATATATTTTGAAAGAGTTGCTTCCCTTGAACGAGCACCCACAATTGTTCTTTTTTATCAAAAGTAAGAAAATCCCCGTAAATGCCAAGCTTCTCAATATGTGGGGTTTAGTACACGGACTTGTTAACCTGAGGAGTTATTCCCCTTTACGTTTCCACGATAAAAAAATCCCGCGAACTTCATTTCATGGCTCTCGAGGTTGTTTGTGGGAGACTGAGCATGAATATTTGGAGGTCAAAATGTGCCAAGAAACAGAAAGATTCGAGTCAGAATCCTCAGAAAGTCTTCTAAAATATTGTGCCACGGTGATCAATGTGACTGAGTTCAATAATGATAAACCGACACTTTTGGGGGACATCATATTTTAGTATGCTAAATAAGGCAAACATAAACTGATGTAAACATGACACCCTGTCAGAAGAATCAATACTCCACATCCTAATGCATCATTTGTTCCAGTGCAGGCCCAAATCAAACGCGACAGAATGCGCTTTCACTGTTTGCAAAAAATTTGGCCCATTACGAAAATACGCCTATATAATTTTGACCCCCTTGAACCCCATGTTTATATAGTAAAACTGGGGTTTACAGAGGTAAACCTTATTTTTCTTATTTCTGCTCTAAAATATAGATTGTGGGTACTCGTTAGAACCGCATCGAGGCGGTTCTAACGAGTAACCACAATCTATATTTTGAGCAGAAATAAGAAAAAATATCATAATTTTTCATCTGAAAATTTTCGTTTTTTTTTTTTTTTTTTTGCCGTAAAATTTACAATGTATTAGTATAGGCATGTTTTCGTTATGATTTCTAAATTAATATTTGAAAGCTAGAGGTCCAGGTGGGAGAGAAATCGCTCAACTGGATGAGGCTGAGCGTGATACGTTATATTTTGCCATGTTTTCTTTTCTAGCTGTCAGTGCCAAGTTACATTTTGCCGTGTTTGCTTTCTTGGCTATCAGTTCAGATTGCCTTTAGCAATTCTGTACCTGCATGCTGTCTTCATACCTCCGAACAGCTCGATCCAACATAGGGTTCAGGGGAAATTATGTTGGTGCAGAATGCGGGTGGGTGGGGTTGATGTTCTTTCAAGAATTTCAAGATGACAGCCATCGGAATGCAACGGTTTTAACAAGTCTGCATTTCTATGTCATGCCAGTGTCTCCCGCCAAGTTTCGACTCAATTCGACTGACAGTTTGGGAGCAGGTGTGGTTTGAAGATTTTCAAGATAGCCATCACGGATAAATCATCCAGCGGGCCATCTTGAATTTTGAAACAGTTACCATCTTGGATACTGGCACAAATGATTTCAGCAATTCTGAGTCATGTTGCCCGAATGTCTTCAACCAAGTTTCGGTTCAATCCAACTTACCGTTTGGAAGCAGACGTCGTTTGAAGAATTTCCAGAGTTGCGACCATCTAGGATTTTTGAACAGAATGATTTGGACAAGTATGAATTACCATGTCGCCCAAACGCCTCCGACCGTGTCTCGGCATACTTTGACTTTTATCATTTGGGAGCAGATGTGGTTTGAAGATTTTTAAGATGGCTCTCAGTTTCAATAATGGACGCCACGATCTATGAATTTAGACATGTCCATTCAAGTATATAGACGGTTTAGTCAACAATCACAAACAGGTTGATCCTGATGTGCTGTCTCGGTCTGTATCTACACTGTTTGCATAGGTGCCTGTACCGGTCTGCCTGATTGAAAGGGTTAAAGGAAACTTTATTATTATTAAGAGTAGTAGTGGTAGTAGAAATAGTATTCTACAGTAGAACTTCGATGGCTCGAACACCGATGGCTCGTTTACCATGGATGTCTCGAACCCATTCTTGAGCCCCTAGCGAAATCCTCTACATAGGAAATAGTGGGGCATAATTAAGGAGATTTTAGTCTTCTATCTTGCAAATGTATGCTGTGTGTACTCATTAGAATCGCCTCGATGAGGCGATTCTAATGAGTACACACAGCATACATTTTTATTATAGAACACCGAAAAGATGCGTAAAAGTATCTCGTTATGCCCCCTGACAGTAACCTCAGTGGCTCGAACTACCCCTGTCTCGAACAGATTTTCGAGGTCCCAAAGGTGTTCGAGCCATTGAAGTTCGACTGTATATAAGTCCTACCGATCATTTCACGCAGACTTTTGTAACACCAAACTGACATGCCGATTACTGACAAAATGACTCGCACTGTTGATAAATTCATGTTTCGTCTGTACGGTGGTATATTTAGGACATTCAATATAATATTTTGATGAATACTATGTCGAGCGCTCGACATAATATTTTTCAAAATATTAAATATACAACCGTATATAATATTGAATGTCCTAAATATACCACCGTACGTCTGCACTTGAGAGCGATGAAAATCGTTGAAGTGTCCTCGTTTAGTGCTACAAGGCGTCATCTGCGTTCCTCATAGTTCATATATTTTGACTGTGAATGAGGTCAATGATCAAACTGCACAAAAGAAAAGTGTCGAACGACGTTAGAAAAGATGGTTATGGCGTCATCGACAACTGTAGTTACGCACATAGGAAATACATTGAAATTATGGTTTTAAAGGGGAGAAGATAAACACTTTATCTTTCCAGTATTTTTCTGTGTTCTATCAGTGACCGCAAAAATACATTTTCGAAAACTTAATTTATAATACAACATACAAGAACCTTTTTCATTTTGTTTGTTTTACCAACTTATATATCAACTTTATTTATTTATTTTTTTTTTAGTTATCGTGCTATAAATTATCGTGTTCCATTAATACATTTTTAAATTTGTCTGGACCCCATTTTGCTCACAAGTCTGTGAAATGAACACCCCTATAAACCCAACTTTATATAGAGAAAACTAGGGTTTACAGGTTATACATTATTTTTTCTTATTTCCGCTCCAAGACATAGGTTGTGAGTACTCGTTAGAACCGCCTCAATGAGGTGGTTCTAATGAGCACCCACAGCTTGGAACTGTTTATAAGAAATATTACCATTTTGGAGAAATGAAAGTGCTCTAAGTCAGACATCCGAGTGCTCTATGTCACACGGTTTCATTGGGCGACAGGGCTTG
Source organism: Lucinisca nassula (assembly GCA_963580285.1). Taxonomy (NCBI): domain Eukaryota; kingdom Metazoa; phylum Mollusca; class Bivalvia; order Lucinida; family Lucinidae; genus Lucinisca; species Lucinisca nassula. The sequence goes on from OY757021.1 coordinate 137,321,806, forward strand.
AGATGTCATTTCATCTCAGTGTCGGGTAAAAGTCCCACAAAATTGGAAGCAACGTCTCCAAAATGATCTTTACAGTGTTGACAGGAGCGTTAAAACTCAAAGCAAACAAACAAATAATTAAATGAGGTATGAAAATGTGGACTGTAGCAGCAGATTTCCACTAACAAAAATCAAGCTTAATTAAAATTAAATTTAACGCACATTTCTTTCGCTTTTTCTCACGGAGAAGAAAAATAACACAGCTACAAGCAAACATATTATAAATTAAAATTCGCAACGGGGGTAAAATTATCATCCACCAAAAAATATCTTCAAATATTTTCATGTTTTGTTTTGTTAGAAAAAAAATCAAACAAAAACATGTATTAATGTAACGATTTTGCTTTTTTCTATCAATCAAAGCATGTATAAATACAACGTTTTTTTTTTTTTTTTTTTTTTTGTTTTGTTTTTTTCTATCTACCATTGAAATTATCAATAATATACATAGAAATAATGAAATTTAACAAATATTCTATGGTCTGAGCAATGCAGACGCCATTGATTTGTACCTGTGAGTGTTACCCGGATGAAGCAGTATGACGTCACGCCATCTTTTCTATACGGCTACCATACATCCCTTGAAGTGAAGACTAAGTGGATTCTGAAGGGGATGTCTATCCCCAAAACCTTAGATCAGTTTAAAAAGCCACCCAGATCAGACTATATGATGTGTTGTATTGCGACTGTTTAATATTTTCGTTGAGGAAATCCCGAGGCAGGCCGGAAAACAATAAGCAATTGATGGCTGTATTTTGTCTGACTATACTGAACAAAATGGAGCAAAAAAAAGACACTTACGGTATGTTATTTTATTTTATTAATATCACAAAACATCTGATACAGTATATATAATTGCTAAAATATGATAACTTAATAACAACAAGTTGCAATTGTTGATAACTGTAGTAATGTTAATGAAGTAACTGATGGAATAAGCCATTGTATGCATTAATGGTTCTCTGTATACAGCAATAGGTGCTTACTTAAAAATACATTCCCTGTCAATCAAATGTGACCAGATGTCAACTGGACACATTTGATTGGCTGGTAATGTGACACCACATCCATAATTGCCTCTAGGGTCAACAGAAACTGTACAGAATGAGCTGTTTTGTATACCCTGGGCATATGTACAGAAGAACTTCAATGGCTCGAACACTGATGGCTCGTTTACCATGGCTGTGTCGAACCCGTTCTTGAGCCCCTAGCGAAATCCTCTACATAAGGAATAGTGGAGGATAATTAAGGAGATAGTCGTCTTTTATCCTGCAAATGTATGCTGTGTGTACTCATTAGAATCGCCTCAATGAGGCGATTCTAATGAGTTCACACGGCATACATTTTCATTATAGAACACCGAAAGGATGTTTAAAGTATCACGTTATGCCTCCTGACAGTAATCCTCAGTGGCTCGAACTACCCCTGTCTCGAACAGATTTTCGAGGTCCCAAAGGTGTTCGAGCCATTGAAGTTCGACTGTAATTGCATATGGAAACAAAGAATCTTTAATGTATGTATTGGCTTATAAAAAGAGCACCAAACAATGAGCTTCTAATGTGAGTATGCAGGACGTTTTAACCACATGGTCTTTTAACCAAAGAGCAATTCCTACCATCATTTACATCATGGACAGGATTTAAATCGAATTATGTTAACACTGTGTATCGCGTGGCATGGTGAATTCTGTAAAGGCTCCAAAACAGATATTTTCTGATAATTTACTTCAGATTTTTATTTTTTCTTCTTTAAACACAGATTGTGGCTGCTCATTAGAACTCTCATTTTGAAGGTTCTAACAAGTACCCACGGTCTATCTTGTTGTTGTTTCTTAAATAAGGAAAATACTGCATTGCCCTGTAACCTCCACAATACTCTATATAACGTAATTCTAATGATGTGAAAAGAATGTCACATAGATGACTGAATGTGTTGAGCTGCAGTGAAAAATCCAGAATTTGAATCCATACAAGCAGATCTGACTTTAGGTCACATGGCATATTGTACATTTTGGATGTTCTTTGGCTTAAATAACAAATGTAGTCCAACAGATTTTGCATATAACTGCATAGAGGTAAATTTTGATTTTCTGGACATATATAAACATTGCATTATTTAAAACCTTATAAGACACAGCAAAGCTGTCATCAAACAAGCAAACGTTACAATCTCTCCAGTAAAGTATGGTATACTCTTGTTCTGGCTGTTATATTCTATTGCTTATCATATCTAGCATAGTCAGCATGTATTCTGTTTTAATTCTTGTTAACCAAGGGTGATGGTTGACATTTCTGAAAAAGTAGGAGGGAAGCAATAAACTGTTGAACTCTGAACTGAACCCTCTGCCCAAAATAGCTGACCAAACTACCTCAAAGTGGTCCCCCACGCCTGCCGCCAGTAGTTGACCACCTCAAAGTAGTCCCCCAACCCCTGCCACAAGTAGTTGACCACCTTAAAGTGGTCCCTGTCCCCAGAAGTTGATCACCTCAAAGTGATCACCCACCCCCTGCCTCCAGTAGTTGACCACCTCAAAGTGGTCCTCCATCCCCTGCCCCCAAGAAGTTGACCACCTCAAAGTGGTCCCCTGCCACAGTAGTTGACCATCTCAAAGTGATTACCCACCCCGTCCCCAGTAGTTGACCACCTCAAAATAGTGGCCCACCCCCTGCCCCGAATAGTTGACCACCTCAAAGTGATCACCCACCCCGTCCCCAGTAGATGATCACCTCAAAGTAGTCGCCCACCCCCTGCCGCAGCCCCCATACCCTGCCCCCCCCCCCCCCATGTGTTGACCACCTCAAAGTGGCCCCCAGAAGTTGACCCCCCTGTGCCAAAAAGTTGACCACCTCATTCCTTTGTAGATTCTTATATGTGAATTCCCTTCAAGTTGAAGATCAACAAGTCTTTCTTTCTTCTGGTGGCTTGAAGTGGTCATTTTGTGGATTTTCCAGAGTAGAGGTGAAGGCAATGATAAGGTATCAATACAATTATCTTACACTTTCCAGTGTAGTAGTCTAAATTGAAGTTGTACATTTTCTTCCACTATCTAAGACTTTGAAAGTTGTACATTTTCTTCCACTATCTAAGACTTTAAACGTAAACTACGTGCGTTTAAACGAAACAATACTAGACTTAAGTGACTGTCTATTATATTATTAAATCATGGACGCCACTCTATGCTTTCATTTTTAAGTTCATTACCCGTTTCTGTTTTACGTCTTCTGGACACCGAGGCGAATAAGTTCTACGATAGTTCTAATCAGTTATATGATGCCGCTCTCATAACTAGAGGCTATACTCAGCATACTCTCCGTCCTTACATTGATTCTGAAGTTAATCAAAAACGCCATTTCTTCAAAATATCCTTCATTAATAAGGGTATGGATTTTATAGATTTGCCCAGTATCTTCCGTGAGAGCTCTGTGCTTTCTTCAATTCCTGCTTATTTTCAAAATAATGAAACACCTATAATTTGCTATAAATATAACAAACCTGTTAGATCTATCATTTTTAATTTTAATAAACTTGTTTCAGATCTTGATATTGATACTAATACTCCTGATTCATGTGATTGTAAAAATTCAGTGTAATGCTATCCTGCTGCTGGTCATGTAATTACTGGCAATTTGAAAATTATTCCTGATTCTAGGATAAGGAATATAATTTCTAAAGGACCGAAATATCGGTTTCCTTCTAAAATTGATTTCAGTAAATGTAGAGATGAAATCGCTGCTTCCTTGAATTAATTCAGTAATCGATGGTGTAAGCGAGAGTATATTGAGCATAAAGCCCTTAAGGACTGGAAACTAAGCATTTTAAAACTAGTGAATAAAAGCATTTCTTTCTATTCTCAAAATACTAACTTATTACCTCCTAAGCCTAAGACGTCTTTACGTCATCTTAAGCTAGGTATTCAAGAATTTCATACGAAGTTTGTTTTGGCCCCTGCAGACAAGGCCGCTAACAATGTCGTCGTTGTGTGACGGCTCCACTATGTTAACACCCTTAAGCAGGAGCTTGGTGGTACTAAGGCCTATAAACTTCAGCCTTGAGCTGAAGAGAGAGTTATAGTAGATAAACATATTTGTCATTCAGCCACCAAGTTTGCTGTGTGTGTTACCGAAGGCCAAGACAAGCTTCCTACGCTATACTGGCTACCAAAACTTCATAAAAGACCTTACAAAGCACGGTTTATTGCAAATTCTAGCTCTTGCACTACCACTGAACTTTCTAAATTATTAACTTCCTGTCTTACTGCTATTAAAACGCATGTGATTAAATATTGTGATAAAGTCTTTGAGAGATCAGGAAGAAATCTGTTTTGGTCTATAAAAAAATCGAATGAGGTTTTAAATAAATTGAAATCCAGACATTTTCGTGCTTCAAGTCTGTCTACTTACGATTTTTCCACTCTTTACACTACACTTCCTCATGATCTTATAAAAGAAAAGCTTAATGATTTAATTGAATGGGCTTTTCACAGAGAAGATTCTCTCTATCTTGCATGCAATGTCAGAAATGCATTTTTCACTTCTAAAGAGCATAAGAATTATACACTTTGGTCATGTCAGAAAGTGTGTGATGCCCTCACCTTTCTACTTGACAATATTTATATTAGATTCGGTACTAAGTTATTTAGACAAATTGTGGGTATTCCGATGGGTACGAATTGCGCACCTCTTGTGGCTGATCTGTTCTTGTATTGTTATTAAAGAGACTTCATGTTGTCGCTTTCCATTGATAACCAATCTGAAATTATTGAAGCTTTTAGCTCCACTTCTAGATATTTAGATGATTTATTAAATATTGATAATACCTATTTCGATGGTTTGATCAGTCGGATTTACCCCCCAGAACTTCAATTAAATAAAGCAAATTCTTCTGATACCGAGGCCCCGTTTTTTTGGATTTACATCTATCTATTGTAGATGGGTTTGTTTCGTGCAAAATTTATGATAAACGCGATGACTTTGATTTTGAGATTGTAAATTTTCCTTTTTTGGATGGTGATGTTCCTCGTGCCCCATCCTATGGCGTTTATATTTCGCAATTAATTCGATTTGCTAGAGTGTGTAGTCATGTAACTGACTTCAACACTCGTAATAAATTATTAACGGCTAAACTCCTTAATCAGGGTTATCGGTACCATAAACTACGCAAAGCATTTTCAAAATTTTATAGACGCCATTCTGATTTAATTTCAAAATTCAATATTGGACTTAAATCTCTTCTGCAACAAGGTCTATCGGAACCCGAATTTTATGGTGACTTAGTATATAAATTCAGAAAAAAATATAACCGCAATGACTTCAGCACCCAATTTCGTAAAACCATTCTTCGATATAAAAAGATTGGGTACAACATGGATGTTATACGACAGACTGCATGCATGGTAGTTAACCCAATCACGGTTGGCAACTTTGCTTCCCTCTTTAATTGCACGCCGGTGGCCGGTGGGTCAGGCCTCAGATTCTATGACGGCTCCAACGTAAAGGCTTATTGAGAATTAGAGAGATATAATTCTTGGTAATGTTGGTTGGTGCCTGATGCTCTGTCTCTGGTCGGGCCCATCGGAGTCTAACTGTTGGTTTTCTTTTGCTCCAGCATTTCAGTGGTTTCTTGCTGTCGAGTCCTCACCGTTGTCTCACCTCTGTGGTTCTTTGATTTTTTGTGTTCACGGAGATGTTGCACTGATGAGTAAGGAGGCCTTCATGCGGACTGAACAAATTATTTGTCTAAATCGCGACGGAAGTAAGAGCGAGGATTTTGGCCACGTAAAATCGATTTAAGCACCTCAGTGGAAATCTTTCCACTGACCGTTCCAAGGCGGTTCTTCTTTGGCGATTTATTTATGTTGTTGTTTGTTACTTACTGTGTGTATCACTTGTGTCTTTTAATTTTGGATGGCCATATGGCCATTTTGTGGGAAAGTAACTGTCCTTATGGCCTTCCTTTGTTTAGGTTTCCATTATGGTCTGGTCGCTTAATGTTTGTATTTCTTTCCCTTTGGTGTCTTTGGTGGGTGGAGTAAGTTAATTGTATTGATTCCTGATCTTTGTTTTACTTCTACTTTGAGGCTGAATGAAATCTTTAAGTTAGTAATCTAGTAAAAGGCTATGAAACCACTGGCTGCATACTACCAGGGCTGATTGATATCTTGTGAGCCTAGTATTGAAAAATTTGAATTTTGTCAGATATAGTGTGTCATTTATCAACATAATCCCCCTCAGTATCTGTACACTTTTGCCAGCGGTATTTAAGGGCCTCAATGTCACCTTTATAGAACTCCTTTTCTTGGCTGTTCAGAAAGTCATCCACTGCATATATGATGTCATCATCGGACTGAATGTGGGTGCCTGAAATAGCCGTATTCAGTTTTGGAAATAGATGAAAGTCTGATGCAGCGAGATCAGGTGAATAACGCGGATGCTCAATCAATTTAAAGCCACAATCGTGAATGGCTGCCATAGCAATGACAGACTTGTGAACAGGACCACTGTCATGATGGAACAGCGTACTTTTAGTAAGCTTTCTGCGAAGCTTTAGTTTAATATTTTCCTGCAACTGTGTCAGAAGTGAAACATAGCATGTGCCATTGATTGTTTGTCGCTTTTGGAGATAATCTATCAATAGAATACCATCTGCATCCCAGACAACCAAGGCCATAACCTTTCCAGCTGATGGAACAGTCTTTGCCTTCTTTGACTGCGGTGAGCCAGGGTGCTTCCATTGTTAAGATTGTTATTTGGCATCTGGGAAAAAAGGATGGGCCCATGTTTCAAGTGACAAATCTCTGAAGAAATCACAAAAGGTTAAGTCTAGCATGCGCTAATGTGCGCCTGGTGTGCGTCTGATCAACTGTAAGAAGTCTTGGTACCCATCGGACCGAAACCTTTCTGATTGCAAGATCCTCTGTCAGAATGGAAAGTACTCTTTCCTGTGAAATGCCAACTTTACTGTCTTTATATCTTTCTGTGACTCGTCTGTCAATCATAACAATATCATGGACTTTATTGACCATTTCTGGGGTTGCAACATTGACAGGCCTTCCAGGATGGGGATCATCTTCAAGGCACTGTCTGTCGCGCTTAAATTCTGCAACCCACCTTTTCACTGTAGCAGATGAAGGGGCATCTTACCCTAATGTTGCTACCATATCATTATGGATATGCTTAGGCGTTAAACCTTTTTTATGCAAATATTGGATCACTGCTCTTTCCCCGATGTTGTCCATTTTGCAAAAGCTGCTTGACTTGTTAACTTTAGACTGCTACCTCGTCGATATTAACTGACGAAATTAGACCAGTTCTTGGGTGCAATGCCCTATATAGTCAGAGAATAGTGGTACCTAAAAAGAACATCCCTGCCTACCTCCTTCAATACGAGGCTCACATCATATCAATTTGGGCAGCTTTTTATGCACCCCTGTAAACCTATAGATTTGGAGTATATATTATATAGTGGAGTGCTGTGATGCAGTGGTAAAGCATTGGATTTCAGATCGAGAGGTAGCCAGTTTGATCCCCGCAAGTGCCAAGTGTTGTTTCCTTGAGCAAGAGTTTTTATCCACCTTGCTTAGTACTGGTTCCTACCCAGGAGAAGAGTGCCACATGGAAGATTAGTACTAAATGTGTTACCTTCTATAAATAAGGTTGATGATTATTATTATTATTATTTCCCTGTATAAAATGAAATTCTGCATGATTCTTTTATTTTTGGGGCACACAACAATGTTTTTGTAAGATGTTCAAAACTGTGACAGAACATACTGCATCCACACTTTCGTTTACAACTGATCCAAAATTCTAAACTGTAAACAAAACATAAAAACAAATCCCATCATAATCAGAGTATTTCAACTCATTAACATTTTTGATAGGGTAAATTTTAGGCGGAGCTGTGAATGGTTAACTGGCAAATCAAAGCAGTCCATGTTAAACAGACAAAACACATGTTAGGTAATTTCAAACATATATATCCGCTGCATATTTGCAGCTTTGTATGATCAACAAATTTAAAAACTTAACAAAAATAAACTGCAAATAAAAATCAAGCTCCAGTCAATGAGAGTACCTGGTGGTAATTCTAGCCCACTTATTGCTGCAATTGTATTCATTACGATAACACACTTGTGTGACATATTGAATTTTTTCATATTTCCGAAATGGCTATTTTTCTGATGACAATTTGTAATACTTTTCTCATTTTCACTCCAAACATAGGTTGTGGGTGCTCGTTAGAACCACTTCATTCAGGTGGCTCTAACGAGCATCCACAACCTATGATTGATGTAAAAATAAGAAAAATGTCACAAACAATATAGTCAGAAAAATAATAGTTTTGGACATATGGAAGACGTCACATCAATGTCAGTACAATGTCATGACCTTTAAGCCTTATATCTACGTCTGTGCAACGTCATGACGTTGCACCGACGTTGATTTGACGTTGCCATAGCGACGTGTGCCTGCTGGGTATTATGTCACACGAATGTGTTACTGTAATGCTCCTACAAGAGTAGACCACTAAAGTTCCCTCCCCTAAAGTTGTTTCAATTCCCATCAAGTATAATAAAGACACAAGTACAAACTATCATCAAATACTCTCATCAACAAGAACTCAGAATAAATACCTGTATTAAATCATTGCAGAAATAATTAAAACAAAAAATCATGAAAACCATGAAATTGCACATGATAATTAAAATGTTGATGGACGGATATAGTCAAAATAAAAAGATTACAAAAATACATCAGATGTGCAATGTCTAACAACATGAGCCCAATAAATGAAAGTAAGAATTCAGTGACTGGACACTAAATGGTTACTTTGGAAAGATTAAGACCTTTCTGACTTCTGACTGATCACTTACATATAAGTTTAATAACTTAAATAAAAATTACGCTGTCTAAATATACATATAATTTAATCTAGCTAAATACCGTACATTTCATTGTCCTTAGACTGCATAACAAATATATTAATATGCATCACATTAACCTGTAAACCCTACTTTATACAGAGAAAACAAGGGGTTACAGGGGTATATTTCTTCTCCATGACATTGGTTGTGGGGTGCTCATCAGAACTGCCGCTATTATGCAATTGAAAGTAGCACTCACAACCTATGTAAAGAATATAAATAAAATCATGCTAACAAGTCCGAGTAACAAACACTCCTCTAAACCCTATTTTATACAAAGAAAACTGGGGTTTACAGGGGTAGAGATTATTAGTCTTATTAACGATCCAAAACATAGGTTGTGGGTACTCATTAGAACTGCCTCAATGAGGTGGTTCTAACAAGCACCCACAATCGATGTTAGGAGTAAAAGTAAGAAAAATGTCACAAATTTTCACAAGGAAAATGATAGTTTTAGAGAAATGAATGAGAGCAAAGTCTTTCTTTTAGGAGTAGTAGCCCTCTTTTTATAAGGGACAGATGGCCCCCGGCCCATCGGGGCTTGAAGAAATAGATGGGATGCATGATGCTTCCACGAAGAGCTGAAACCGACCCGCACACGAGTACTGGTAAACTGCTTAAAGGATCTAAGCCTGCCCAGGCAAAGCAGTGTGAGTCGGGACCGTCCATGCTTATAAACCCTATTGGTTTCATTAGGCGGCAGGGCTTGAGATGTCATTTCATCTCAATATCGGGTAAAAGTCCCACAAAATTGGACGCAACGTCTCCAAAATGACCTTTAGTGTTGACGGGGACATCAAACCTCAAATCAAACAAACAAGGGACAGAAAAATATTATTGAAACAACTGCCTCCCCTGATGGTGTATGCATTCACCATACAACATACACTGAGCAGCAATTTTGACAAGTACTCCAGAAGAACGACAACATAAGATTTTGTCCTAAACTTATCTCCAGATCTCTCCTAAAATGAAGCTCATAATTTCATTTTCAAATATTTACACTACCAATCAGTAAAACCCTTACAAAGAATTACTGACAGCCCTTAAAGAAATTAATTAACCCAAACATTTACACATAAATATACTAAACAAACACTTAGATTTCTCCTGAGTTGAATGGTACTTCTATCTATCATGTCAACAAACATAACAACCTCTGTTTAACTACTACTGAATTAACAAATAAGATCATTTTAGAAAAATAAATATTGGATAACAGCTTGTAGGTTCTTATTCTAGAAATTGTAGTGAAATTCCTATATTAAGACCACCTATGAGACCGTTTAAAAGTGGTCTTAAAGACCACTTTTTAACAGTCCCAAAGGTGTTCCCTGGCCAGAGGACATTGCAGGCAGAAAACACAAAGAACAAGATGTGTTTGTGAAACACGAACATGTCCCCGGGCATGGTCATTTTTTATTCAAAGTTGCTCACAGTTCAAGATTTTTGTTTGTGTGGGAAGCCTTTGACACAAGGAACTTACATGCCAAATATGAAAGCTCTATCTTAAATGGTTCAAAAGTTATGAACAATAATATTTTTTCTTTAAAGTAGGTCAAGGTCACAGGTCAAAAAAATTGGAATGTAAAGCTATTGTCACAAGGAACCTACATGCCAAATATTAAGGCTCTATCTTAAACGGTTCAAAAGTTATGAACAATTTTCTTTTTTTCTTTTACGTAGGTCAAAAGTCAAGGTCATGGTCCAAACATTTTGCATGTATGAAAAGCTCTAATCACAGGGAACTTACATGCCAAATATGAAAGCTCTATCCCAAACGGTTGGAACGTTATGACCAAAAATGTTTATTTTTTTAAGTAGGTCAAAGGTCAAGATCACAGGTCAAAATTTTGCATGCATGTAAAGCGTTTTCCACAAGGAGCCTACATGCTAAATATGAAGGCTGTATCTGAAACGGTTCAAAAGTTATGACAAATGTTAAATTTTTCTTTTATGTAGGTCAAAGGTCAAGGTCACAGGTCAAAATTTTTTTTGTGAATGTAAAGCTCTTGTCACAAGTAACCTACATGCAAAATATGAAGGCTCTATCTCAAACCATTCAAAAGTTATGACCAAAATGTTATTTTTTTATTTTAAGTAGGTCAAAGGTCAAGGTCAAGGTCACAGGTCAAAATTTTTGACATGAATGAAAAGCTTTAGTCACAAGGAACATACATGCTAAATATGAAGGCTGTATCTCAAACAGTTCAAAAGTTATGACCAATGTTAACTTTTTCTTTTATTTAGGTCAAAGGTCAAGGTCACAGGTCATTTTTTGTGTGAATGTAAAGCTCTTGTCATAAGGAAGCTACATGTACAATATGAAGACTCTATCTCAAACGGTTCAAAAGTTATGACCAAAATGTTATTTTTTTGTTTTAAGTAGGTCAAAGGTCAAGGTCACAGGTCAAAATTTTTTGCATTAATGTAAAGCTTTTGCCGCAAGGAACATACATGCAAAATATGAAGGCTGTATCTCAAGTGGTTCAAAAGTTATGACCAATGTTATTTTTTTCTTTTAAGTACGTCAAAGGTCAAGGTCAAGGTCACAGCTCAAATTTCTTTGCATGAATGTGAAGGTCTTGTCACAAGGAACCTTCAGGCCAAATATGAAAGCTCTATCTCAAACGTTTCAAAAGTTATGGCCCACGTTAAAGTTGTCCACGTACAAACCAACAAACAAACAAACAAACAGACAGGGCAAAAACAATATGTCCCCGCTATCGCTACCGGGGACATAAAAATTCAGTGTACCTTTAAAAATAAGCTTTTATAGCAAAATTAGTCCTTTTGAGGTGGTCTTAAGAGCAGAATTTCACTGTATTCCATGTAGTATATCAAATCTGTGGTAAAACTAACAGAGCTATAAATAAATTAAAATGATATACTCAATTGCTGCTTGATAAATACATATTTTAAAAGCAAATAATACGAGCTGCTATAATACTATAGGTCGATGAATGTTTACTGAACATTACGTCACACGGGCCGGTCCATCTAATACCGTTATCTAGGGATGACAATGTCACCAGTGTATGCAAACTTCTTAAATATAAGCTGAAACTCATTCTCATGCGCAACAATAGAACACATTGTGTGAATTATAGAAGATAGAAAATAAAAAATATGACAAAATTGTCGAGAAGAACTGAAAACTTAAAAACAAATACCTTACGCAATAATTTGATGGTAGGCATCGTTTTGAATGTAGGTTTACTGTGCGCAAAAATGCTCGTGAATAACAAATAGCCGAGTGGTTACAGTTACAGCTCAGAACCATTGATGTCCTCGGGGTGGTTAGGGCGAGGGGTGGAAGAGACACTCGGATGATGTTATTATTTTTAAACTTTTTTTGCGTGCGTTTTTTTCTGTATTATATATTTTTTTTTTGTTTTTTTATATTAGTATTTAATTCATTATTTTCAAATTTCAGCGATTCATATTAACTTGAATTTCATAATTTTAGAATCTCATATTTCGAAATTACATTACAAAAACAGTTTTGATTGTTCGGCAGTGTCGGTAGATTCATCACCCTCAGAAGCAGTCTCTGTAATCTCTGACGTCACTGTCAGAGTCCATGTGGTTAATGATTCGTTCCATTTCAACAGCGATGTCACTTTTACAAGTGTCCTGTTCAGGCCCCCACCCATTTGGGCTTGAAGATGGGCTGCACGGTGTTTCCACGCAGAGCTGAAACCAACCGCACGAGTACTGGTAAACTGCTTTGAGGATCTAAAATAGAAGTGGAGGCAATGATCAGGAATCGATACAATTAACCCACAGCTCCCATCAAAGACACCCATAGGAAAGAAACACAAACATGAAACACCAGACTCCAATAGAAACACCAACAGCGGAAAGCCAAAAGGACAGTGACTTCCCCACAAAATTACCAAAACGCTATCCAAAAAAAAAAATATAAGTGACACAAACACCCAAAGACAAAGCAAAACAAAAATAAACCGCAACAGAAGAACCGCCTTGGAACGGGTAGCGGAAACGAATTCCACTGGGGGGCTTAAATCGATTTTACGTGGCCACAATCCTCGCCCTTACTTCCGTCGCGATTAAGACAAATAATTTGTTCAGTCCGCATGAAGGCCTCCTAAGCCTGGCCAGGCAAAGCGGTGCGAGTTGGCCCGTCCATGCTTATAAACCCTATTGGTTTCATTGGGCGACAGGGCTTGGGATGTCATTTCATCTCAATGTCAGGTAAAAGTCCCACAAAATTGGAAGAAACGTCTCCAAAATTACCAATACAGTGTTGACGGGGACGTTAAACCTCAAATCAAAGAAAACAATAGTCCTTTTCAGCCTTTTCGACATGTGCTAAGCAAGCAGACCATTCTTTTTCAACAATGCTTCCAATGCCTTCTTCGATCAGAGCCTTTATATCTGCCACGCGAAGCTGAAAATTTCATTGGCCAACATAGCCTTTCAAATTTCCCCATATCATCGTTTTGGCAATCAGATCGGGATGGTATGGTGAAACCCGCAGAATTGTGTGCCCGTGTCTCTTCAAAAGCTGGTCAACTCGATTAGGGGGAGCTGGTTATTTCGTTTGCAAAGTTCCAAAAGCTCAGGCTTGACTGTTTCTTGCCAAAGGCTGCATAAAACTGTGTATTAAAGGAAAAAAAGAACGAAAAATAAAAATGTTATTCAAAATTTGAGATTTGAACCTGCGACCTTCGGGCAACTAGGTCGTTTAAGTTTATGCATCTAACCAATACCGCCACATCATATTCCTGCAACGATTTCATATCAGAATAATATACAGCAAAGATTTTGTGAATTAACTGAGGGAAAAGTTGGTAACCCCTACATAACGGTTTCCGATGGAATAGTCCGTATGACGTAGTGTTCAGTAAACAGTCATCGATCTATAGTTGTATCAGTGAAAACTCAGCTGCTATAATTCAGAATGTAACAACAAATATCCAGGTGCTGTAATTCAGAATGTAACAACAAATATCCAGGTGCTGTAATTCAGACTGTAACAACAAATATCTAGGTGCTGTAATTCAGAATGTAACAGCAAATATCCAGGTGCTGTAATTCAGAATGTAACAGCAAATATCCAGGTGCTGTAATTCAGACTGTAACAACAAATATCTAGGTGCTGTAATTCAGAATGTAACAGCAAATATCCAGGTGCTGTAATTCAGAATGTAACAGCAAATATCCAGGTCCTGTAATTCAGAATGTAACAGCAAATATCCAGGTCCTGTAATTCAGAATGTAACAACAAATATCCAGGTGCTGTAATTCAGAATGTAACAGCTAATATCCAGGTGCTGTAATTCAGAATGTAACAGCCGATATCCAGGTCCTGTAATTCAGAATGTAACAGCAAATATCCAGGTGCTGTAATTCAGAATGTAACAGCAAATATCCAGGTGCTGTAATTCAAAATGTAACAGCAGATATCCAGGTCCTGTAATTCAGAATGTAACAACAAATATCCAGGTGCTGTAATTCAGAATGTAACAGCAAATATCCAGGTGCTGTAATTCAGAATGTAACAGCAAATATCCAGGTGCTGTAATTCAGAATGTAACAGCAGATATCCAGGTCCTGTAATTCAGAATGTAACAACAAATATCCAGGTGCTGTAATTCAGAATGTAACAACAAATATCCAGGTGCTGTAATTCAGAATGTAACAGCAAATATCCAGGTGCTGTAATTCACAATGTTACAACAAATATACAGGTGCTGTAATTCAGAATGTAACAACAAATATCCAGGTGCTGTAATTCAGAATGAAGCAACAATATCCAGGTGCTGTAATTCAGAATGAAGCAACAAATATACAGGTGCTGTAATTCAGAATGAAGCAACAAATATCCAGGTGCTGTAATTCAGAATGAAGCAACAAATATCCAGGTGCTGTAATTCAGAATGAAGCAACAAATATCCAGGTGCTGTAATTCAGAATGTTTTTTGTTTGTTTGATTTGAGGTTTAACGTCCCCGTCAACACTGTAAAGGTCATTTTGGAAACGTTGCTTCCAATTTTGTGGCACTTTTACATTGAGATGAAATGACATCTCAAGCCCTGTCGCCCAATGAAACCAATAGGGTTTATTAGCATGGACGGTCCGCCTCGCACCGCGGTTCCTGGACATGCTTAGATCCTCTAAGCGGTTTACCAGTACTAGTGTGCGGGCCAGATTCAGAATTCAGAATGTAACAACAAATATTTAGGTGCTGTAATTCAGAATGTAGGTGCTGTAATTCAAAATGTAACAGCAAATTTCTAGGTGATGTAATTCAGAATGTAACAACAAATATCTAGGTGCTGTAATTCAGAATGTAACAACAAATATCTAGGTGCTGTAATTCAGAATGTAACAACAAATATCCAGGTGCTGTAAATCACAATGTAACTACAAATATCCAGGTGCTGTAATTCGGACTGAATGATAAAAACATTCAGCTGATATAATATAGATTGAAACAGCAAATATTCAACTGTTATAATGTAGATTTAACATCACAAAAACACGCCTATATAATTCTGACCCCCCTGAACCCAACTTTTATATAGTAATACTGGGGTTTATGGGGGTAAATATTATTGTTCTTATTTCTGCTCTAAAATATAGATTGTTGGTATTCGTTAGAACCGCCTCGATTAGAACCGCCTCATCGAGACGGTTCTAACGAATACCCCCCATCTATATCTTGAGCAGAAATAAGAAAAATATCATAATTTTTAATCCAAAAATGTTCGTTTTTTAGACGGTGACAATTACTATGTATTTGTATAGGCTTGTTTAGTAATGAAGAGTAAATTTTCAGACTTTTTTTTAAACAGATAATAATAGCAAATGCTCAGCTGCTATAGAATAAAGTGAAAAAAAAATATTCACTGCAGATTATAACAGCAAATACTAGTTTCTACTGTATTCAAAATTCGGCTCTATAACAGAAAAAAAAATCAGCTATCAGACTGCTAAAGCAAATATTCCGCACTTTTAATTCAGATTGTAACAGCAAATATCCAGCTGATGTAATTCAGATTCTAACAGCAAATATGATACAGACTGTAACAGAAAAGATTCCAAAGCTAATTGTAACAATATATATTCAGTTGCTATAATATATATTCATTGTAGCAATATATATTCAGTTGCTATAATATATATTCATTGTAACAATATATATTCAGTTGCTATAATATATATTCATTGTAGCGATATATATTCAGTTGCTATAATATATATTCATTGTAACAATATATATTCAGTTGCTATAATATATATTCATTGTAACAATATATATTCAGTTGCTATAAAACAGATTGTTACATTTAATATTCAGCTACTATAATGCAGATTGCAACAGAATTATTAAGCTGCTACAATACTGATTGTAACAAAATATTCAGCTGATATTGTACAGATTGCCCACTATTAATTCAGCTCTATAATTCAAATTGTAACAGAAAATATACAGGCCTTATAATAAAGATTGCAACAACCAGTATATTAAGCTGCTTTTAAACAGACTGTATCAAAAAATATTCAGCTGCTATAAAACTGTTTGTAACAACAAATACTCGGCTACTAAAACACAGATTTCTATCAATTTGTTTCAGGTGCTATAATGATTTTAACAGAAAGTATTCAGTTGCTATGATACAGATTGAAGCAGCTAATTTTCAGCAGATATAATACAGACTGTTACAGAAAATAATTCAGCTGATATTTGGCTGGTATAATATAGATTCAAACAGCAAATACTCAGCAAGAATAATACAGCTGGTAACAGAAAATACTCAGCTGGTATAACCTAGACTGAAACAGCAAGTACTCAGCGATATAGTTATAACAGCTAATACTCAGTATTTAAGACAGATTGTAACAGCTAATACCTAGCTGGTATAATATATATTGTAACAGAAAATACTCAGCTTGTACAATATAGATTATAACAGCTAACACTCAGCGGGTATAATACAGATTGTAACAGAAAATATTCAGTTATGAAACAGATTGCAGCAGCTAATGCTAAGCTAGTATAATGCAGATTGTTACAGGAAAGTATTCAGCTGATATTCAGCTGGTATAATATAGATTAAAGCAGCAAATACTCAGCAAGAATAATACATATTGTAACAGCTAATACTCAGCTGGTATAATACATATTGTAACAAAAAATACTCAGCTGGTATAATATAGACTGAAACAGGATATACTCAGAGGGTATAATACAGATTATAACATCTAACACTCAGCAGGTATTATACAAATTGTAAAAATAAATACAAATTGTAACAGCAGCAAATACTCAGCTGATATAATACAGATTGAAACAGCAAATATTCAGTTGGTATAATACAGATTTTAATAAAAAGAACAGATTTTATTGACTATCCTGTATTGATCGGAGGTCATCGGTATTAACACCAGGTCAACCAATATTAACTGAGGTCAAAAAATCAATAATCATGTCTTTTTAATTGTGTCAATTAATAAAATTGTCATTTATCAGGATATTTCATATCGACCCAGATACAGGTCCTCAGTCAGCTGCATTGGCACTGGGCCTTCAGCCTCGGGCCAATGCAGCAGACCGAGGACCTGTACCTGAGCCAATACGGAATTACTTGATTAATAACATTAAAATATTAACCTGGTCTGATACAAAGGTTTAGCTGCTAATACTCAGCTGGTATAAAAGACTGAAACAGCAAATACTCAGCATGTATAATAGACTGTAACAAGAAACACTCAGCAGGCATATGCAGATTGTATAAGAAAATATTCAGCTGCTGAGATACAGACTGTAGCACAATATTCAGCTGCTGCATGCATAATACACATTGTTAACAGCAAATATTCAGCAGCAAATATTTAGCTGTCATTATACAAATGGTACTGCTATCCCCGCCCACGGGGGCTTGAAGAAATAAATGGGCTGCATGATGCATCCACCCAGAGCTGAATCCAACCACACATGAGTACTGGTAAACACCTTAGAGGATCTAAGCCTGCCCAGGCAAAGCGGTGCTAGTCGGACTGCCCTTGCTTATAAAACCCGTTGGTTTTATTGGGCAACAGGGCTTGAGATGTTATTTCATCTCAATGACTGTTAAAAGTCCCACAAAATTGGAAGCACCATCTCCAAAATGACCTATAGAGTGTTGATGGGGACGTTAAACATCAAATCAAACAAACAAAACAAATGGTCCTGACCCAGGATTCAGGCTGATAATATACTGTAATGATCCTAACTATTGTGACAGACAAGCCTAAGCAAACAGTGCAGATCAAGATCAGACTGTGCAGTCTGATCTGGGTCTACACTGCCATTGCATTTGCACCGTTTGGACTCCTTGCTGGATCATGAAACAAATTTGGTAAAATTTTAGGAGAATTACAGCAAGTCATCAAGGTGTCCGAATTTTAAGGAGTTTTACAGCAATTATAATCACCATACTGATGATCATCTGACTGGGCCACCAGGGTTTAGCTGTGTAATGAATGTATTATCAAATTTTCAGCTGCAATAATACAGACTGTAAGAAACTTTCAAATATTATAAAATACAAATACTGACCATACTGTATAAGTGATATATACAAGTGTTTGCCAAAATGAGAAATAAATTAGATATTTAGCATGAAACTGGAAATGACTAATTTCAAACACTTACCTTGACTAATTTGATGAGTTATTCTACCCTTTTTGTACCAGATGGAATCTTCCTCCTTATGTATAGCAGGAGTTCATTTCAAAATTTAGGGGTGTCAGGTTGTATTTTCATCAAAATGTATTTGGAAAATGGCTGAACTTTTAGCAAACAGTGGAGGCCCTGATCAGACGGCGCATTCTGCGGCATCTGATCTGGGCCTGCATTGTTTGCCAGGTTACCCGTTTTGGGGTTTCCGGTACCAAATGGGTTAAAGATCTGTTAACTCTTATCATGCTGTTCACGACAACCCCTATCTTTGGAAACAGTGTAGATCCAGATCAGATGGCTTCTGAAGAAGCCATCTGATCAGGATCTACACTGTTTGACATTCAATTTATGAATTTGTAGGAATAAATTACATCAAGTAATCAGATTGGTTCAAAGTCAGAAATGGGTGTGGCTAATCTGAATATTCAGCAAGAGAAGGGTTAAGAGAATAAGTAAGGAACATTGGTACACCTTTCGGAAAGGTAATTTTTTCAGAAACATTTTGTCTCCCTGGTCAATTGCAATTTACTGATGAAGAGAATTTTTAAAGAGTATCATGAAGTGCCTAAATATTCAGACACTTTGAGAACTTGGTGTAATCCTCCAAACATTTCTAATAAATTGGTTTCATGATCCAGCAAGGAGACCAAAAAGTGCAGACGGAATGACGAATGGTGAAGAACCTCATCAGACTGCTCCTTCAGAAGCAATCTTATCTGTTTCACTGAAAAAAAATTAACATTAATCTATAAATTAATAAATATGTTCATTTATATATATTTCATCATATACTTTATCACAGTATCTCAAACTGGACGGACAAACACAAAATAAACTTTCTGACAGAAATATGTCAGAAAAATTTTTACATTACAGAAACACATCCATGTGACAAAGTGCATTCTTTCATATCTCCTTATTTTTCTGATGAAAATTTGTTCACATCTGTTTTAAAGTTGTGCTTGTTTTATGAATGTGCGATACAGGAGGTACATTCTCTGTGCATTTGTTCTTCCATCCATTTCTCAATCAGTCAACATTTGCAACAACACTTGCATTCACCCCTAAAGTTTGAGTCCAATTCCCAAGAATTGTTAGAAGTTTAATAATGATACATGTTACCAATTTGAATCTAGGGATGAGAACTTTAATGCAGGCATATTTGACCTTGACCTATATTTTATGGTTTACTGACTTTGTGAACTATTGTGTCAACCTTAGTGTTCATCCTAATGTTAAAGTCCATTTCTAAAAAATGATAAGAGCTTCATCAATGATAGCTTGTGCAAATTGCATATAGGTATGGCAACTTTAATGCAAGCAGCCATATTTGACATTGACCTACATTTTATGGTTCAGTGGCTTAAGACCTGCACTTGAGCAAGGCCTAAAATTTATGTGCCAGTGATGTTGTCAAAATGATGTTGTTTGGTCTATTCTTAAGACTATATACACCAACAGCCATAGGGCCCCCCACCCATCAGGACTCGGAGAAATAGATTGGGCTGAATGGAGCTTCCATACAGAGCTGATACTGACTGCACAGGAGTACTGGTAAACTGCTTAGAAGGACTAAGCCTGCCCTGGCAATGTGGTGCGAGTCAAACCGTCCAATGCATATAAGCCCTATTGGTTTCAATGGGTGGCAGGGCTTGAGATATCATTTCATCTCAAAGACCCACAAAATTTGCAGCAAGATCTCCAGAATGACCTAAATAGTGTTGATGGGGACTTTAACCTCAATTCAAAAAAAGAACAGCTATAGTTTCAATACCATATTCAATCTTGCATCTGTTAATGCCTATCTTACCAATAATAATTCAGACTCAGTCTAACAATATGCTCAGATGTCCCACACTGGCACAAGATAGCCTGCAACTGAATTCTTGTTTATACCCAAACATAGGCTGTTGGTGCTCATTGTAACCACCTCATTGAGGTGGTACCCACAGTCTATCCATAGAAAAAAAAAATCCCTCTAGACCCAGTTTTCTCTATATAAAGTGTGGTTATAGGGGTTTTATATAACATGAACTTGTTAACATGACCATAAGGTATCATTCATGTAAAATGTGCAATGCAAAAATGGATTTGAAATAACTGATCCAACAATAAATAAATATAATAAAATGAAATCACTTTTCTGCTTTGGAGTTGGTCATAAGCAAAACTGATAAAACTATTGGTATCATAGCTACAGATAAAGAGAACCTACAATGATTATATAGAGATAATTTTCTATATTTCTTGCTAGAAACATATATATCCTTGTTAGAATGACCTTGTTTGAACAATTAATGTAACAAATCGAACCATAAACTTTCATAAACTTTTTTCATGCTCAACTCAACTGAGATTAAATTTGTAATGCCCTAAAAAATAAAATACAAATAAATGAAGGTATTTTCCTCTTTAGTTCAGCAGAGAATGTCATTTGTCCTGCTCATACTTTTGTTGGCATTTTAAAATTTATGATCAGGACAAATTTCATGCTCAAGTGAGTTGAGCATGAACTTTTTTTAAAACCTCAGAGTCTGAAGCTGGCTCTTCCAGCTTGAATTTTGATACATCTACTCTTATAAATAGATTTACTAAAAATTGCTGACGGGATGGCAAACAGTGATCATCATGATAAGATTGCTCATTATGAGCCCTTTCATCAGAATCTAAACTGGTTGTATAGCTATCTGTACAGGTGTACAGGGTTGTAAGGGTTAAAAACGAATTACCCAACAACAGGAGCATATAATTTCACTCACGGGGCTATCAGCTAGGGTTGATGTTAAGCCTAGGAAAGTAGTATCTCATTGGCTGTTGCTTCCCAGCAGAGAATGTCATTTATCTGTTTATGCAGCCCAAAAAAAAATGAAGGCTGTGTCAAGAAAATTTTCAACATGAACATGCATTTTCCGTGTATCTCTATTTTCTCAACTTGGGCTTTCATAAAAATGCCAAAAGAAACTTGAAAATAACATTGCACGAGACTGCAAAAGTAAATGTGTTCATTTTTATAGTGCATTCTGCTGACTTGTTGATTTTGTTACGGTCTACATGTATAACATCGCTTTTCCCTGATGTGGCTTAAGTTCTGCAGAAAACCATTAAAATTTGTTTACACTAGCCACAGGAGCTCTTGAAAAATGCTAATAAAATAAACGATGCTGACAGGTTGCTGATAACCTTGGATTTTCCTCTCAGAGCAGGATCCAATGGTTAGTGGACTTACCATCACATAAGCTCTACAGAAGATTGTATAGAGAGCTGATAGCCCCGTGAGTGAAATTATATGCTCCTGCCAACAATAATTGCAAATAAATACTACTGCAAATGTATACACGTGACGACAATGTTCAATAAATATATTTCAACATAATGTCAATGTCCAACAATAAAAAATGTCAATATCTGACATTCCAACTATCAAAGCACCAAGCAGATAGCAACCATAATCAATAACAGTAACATTACGAAAACATGCCTATACAAATACATTGTAAACTTTAATGCCGAAAAAAAAAATATTTTCAGATGAAAAATTGTGATAGTTTTCTTATCTCTGCTCAAAATATAGATTGTTGGTACTCATTAGAACCGCCTCATCGAGGCGGTTCTAACGAGAACCCACAATCTATATTTTAGAGCAGAAATAAGAAAAATAATGTTTACCCCTGTAAACCCCAGTTTTACTATATAGAACTGGGGTTCAAGGGGATCAAAATTATATAGGAGTGTTTTCGTGATGCAGAGGAGTCAAGCCTCTGGTAATGAGGATAATTTTGAGATCAGTCTTCTCCTTTTTTTTTAAATAAATAACATAGGTATAGTAGTCGCAGATAAAATTGACTAGGCGGAGCTACTCAGTTGTTGTAAATAAACGTCAAATCCCTGAGTCCACCAGAAGATTTGCTAGAGTGCCTTTCGCATGCTTTCTTCAAGCAGACAAACTGGCCATACACACCACAGCCTTGTTTGTGTTACAGCTGATTTCAAACAATCGGGTGACTCGGTTTATCTTTTTGTTAATAGAACATTCCAAGGGCAGGTGCAAATGATAGCTCCGCCTAGTCAATCTTATCTGCGACTACTTTATACCCCAATCACTTTTTAATTTTTTGGGCTACAAAGTAGAAAATTCTTTTGACCCGTTTTTTAGACAAGCTTAGTGTACAGGGAAAGAAAGAGTAGCCTCTGTGGTGTAGTGCTTATGCTACTGCCCTTATAAACCAGGGGTTATGGGTTCCGTCCCAGGCTTCTCCAAACTTTCGGATGAGTCTTTAAACCAAAGTCCTGTCTTCCTATGACCTTAGAGGCTTAGCTGTTGATGGGATGTGAAACACAAGACTCCTACACTGAATTATTTACCTTTCTAGATTACTCATAGCTTATACATTTATAACCTACATGTATCTCTCAAATTGCGCCTGGAAGTTGACTCTGGCTCAGGGGTTAAGAGCAATGGATTTTCATCCTAGCTGCCCAGGTTTGAAACCGAACATAGCTGGGAATTGTTTTCCTGCTATTCTTTATACCTTTGGTATGACTTAAATGTCATAAGACTTGCCAAAATGGTGGGATGATATGTCAGGTTTATCAATTAACCCATATACATATAAATGCCTAAAGGTGGGACACTGAGACACAGTGTTTCAGACTTTCGGATGAGTCTTTAAACCGAGGTCCCGTCTCCATATGACCTTAGCTGTTGGTGAGTTGTAAAACTCAAACACTCACTCAATGACACACAGTGAGGGCCAAACTAATTCTTATCATCAGTGGTCAGTTGTTCAAAGCATTGATGGCATAATGAGCTCATTAATGGTCAAATTGTTAACTGTTCTAGCAAGTACAATATCTAATATATTTTTGCTGACAAAAATGAGCGCAGCTTTTGCATTTCAGCGAAAATATTATTATATTTGCCATGTTAAATGATCAATGTTTTAACAATATGTTAAGTAACGATTTCGTTGGCCCCTGATCTGGGTCAACAATTTGTTTTAAGTATTGGAATATTTGTAAAACTTCCAACAAATGAATATGGATTAACCTTAAATGACTTGAGCTGGTGTGTACTGGTAACCATCCATTTGCTGTCTTGAAGGCTGCCCCACTGTATTCCAATTAATCTCAAAAAGCCGGATAGACCGGAACAACATTGCAAACTGCAGGAAAACTCTCTCCATAATCTCTCCGAGAGGTCTAAACATGTGTCTTAAGCCAGTAAAAACATTCCACAAGAAAATACTTGTTGGCTGCATAAAGCCATTAAACAGTGCAGACAAGAAAGGCTTCATTATGAAATCTCCTACAGTGGCAAAAATGCCATGTACGATTGGACGGAAAATGTGCTTTGCCAAGTAGCGAAACAGTTCGATGAAAAACCAGATAAACACACTAAATACCATTCTGATCACAGCAAATATTTCCTGCCAGACACGCTTGGATAGTCTTTCACACCTGAAATGTACAAAGAAAAGAAATACACCACAATCTCTTTATAACATTGCTGTCGGGGACCAAATCACATGAACAGGTCTGTGAAATGAACACCCCGCTAAACCCCACTTTATATAAAGAAGTCTGGCATTTATGAGGGTAAACATTATTTTTCTTATTTCGGCTCCAAAACATAGTTTGAGGGTACTCATCAGAACTGCCACAATGACAAGGACAGCAAGCCTTGCCCAGCTGTAAGCCAATATCAGTTGGATGCCCTGGTGACGTAAGGAAAACTCTCTCCATAATCTCGCAGAGTCTTTAAGTAAGTAAGTAAGTAAATTCTTTATTTTAACAGGGTTACCCATTTGGTTTGAACCAGTCTTCCATGCTGATCACATGGCCGTACTACAGCCTTCTGGCTATGCAATGGAGAAAAGCAAAAACACCAGCTATACTGGGTGGATGTGGAAACTGATCCAAGACTCTGCTGGTCATAAAAGTCTTATGGTGGGCATTGTCATGCACTGGCTCACATAACATATACAGTGATACTTCAATAGCTCATACACCAATGGCTCATTTACCATGGCTGTTTCTAACTTGTTTCTTGGACAAAATTTCCCATTACTACAGAATATGAATACAGTGTAAGTCTGCCATTTAGACCACTTAAAATTAAGAATTATTCTGGTTTAAAAAGTTTATTTAGGGCTATGCAGTTATTCTTTCTTTGTGTTTTCTGAAAACAGTGTCCTCATGTCAGGGACCAGCTTTGGGACTGTTCAAAAGTGGTCTTTAAGACCACTTTTGAACAGTCCAAAGGTGGTCTTAATATAGGAATTTTACTGTTTAAGATAATTTAGGTGAATTTTTTTGTTTTGTTTTGAAATTGATGTTGTGTGTACTCATTAGAATCGCCTTGATGACCCTGACGAGGCGATTCTAATGAGTTCACACAACATTCCTCCATTTTTAAGAAACTTGAAAAGATATCCCTATTATATCTCCTGATCTTGCCCTCTGATTACCGTATTCGACCTATTTACCGCACCGTGTGCTTAGTATTTTTAAAATTGAATGAAAATATTGTGGTGAAAAATCTACTTAATAAGCGCACACTCAATGCGAAAAAAAAAATACGAAAAAATGCTTCCTATATGATTATTTTATAGAGTTGAATTTCAGCATAGGGGTTCACCACATATATATATATGATTTCCCCGGGTCAAAGATGCAGCAAAATTCAATATGAATTTGTTGGGAGGTTACTGTAAAGTGAGCGCTTGTGTATTTTTTCCAGAAAAAGCTTGGGTGTGTGCTTATAGGAGCATGTGGGGTAAATAGGTAGAATACGGTAACCCTATGTGGCTCAAACTACCCCTGTCTCAAACAAACTTTGGTCGTCCAAAAACTGTTTGACCCATTGAAGTTGGGCTGTATGAGCTAATTCTGACTCTTACTTATAATAATAATTATAACAATAGCACTGCATGCAGGTGCCAACGCTCGGCTGCACCCCTTTTTCATAATGAACAACTAGTCCAATTTTGTTTGTTTGTTTGATTTGAGGTTTAACGTCCCCGTCAACACTGTAAAGGTCATTTTGGAGATGTTGCTTCCAATTTTGTGGGACTTTTACCCGACATTGAGATGAAATGACATCTCAAGCCCTGTCGCCCAATGAAACCAATAGGGTTTATTAGCATGGACGGTCCGCCTCGCACCGCGGTTCCTGGACAGGCTTAGATCCTCCAAGCTGTTTACCAGTACTAGTGTGCGGGCCGGATTCATCTCTGCGTGGAAGCATCATGCAGCCCATATATTTCTTCAAGCCCCTATGGGCGGGGGCTTGAACAACTAGTCCAAGTTTCAAGTAAATATGTTCAGTAATGACAGAGATATTGCAAAATGTCGCAGACGATGTCAGAGATATGACAATACTTCGTCATTTTCTTTGAAAACAGCCGAGCTAATAATAATCGACCTTATTTATAGAGGGTAGTACATTTATTCTATATTAAGACCACCTTTGGGACTGTTCAAAAGTGGTCTTTAAGACCACTTTGGAACAGTCCCAAAGGTGGTCCCTGACCAGAGGAAACTGTTTTCAGAAAACACAAATCTTTGCTCTAACAGAGCCATCACAGCATCACTTCTACCACTAATTAACTACTGTCAATATTTTTCTCAAACCACGTATTTTGATCCCTTGGAGTTTGAGATAATGAGAGTCAGTTGTATATAGATAACTTACTTGTCTGCATAGGG
The DNA here is from genome assembly GCA_963580285.1 of Lucinisca nassula. Taxonomy (NCBI): domain Eukaryota; kingdom Metazoa; phylum Mollusca; class Bivalvia; order Lucinida; family Lucinidae; genus Lucinisca; species Lucinisca nassula. Next base: position 137,348,169 of record OY757021.1, read on the forward strand.
TGGTAGCACAGCCTCATCAAAATCGTCATTAACTTCATAGTATTTCAAGTTCCCATGACCAAAATAATAGGTATATCTGAAAGAAACAAAGCAGAAATATATCTAATATTGTCAATATTCAAGAGAATATACACATGTATACACTTGCAGGGGAATCAACTCTGTTATAATATAACTTCTTTACAATAGCGCTCTACTTTTACAATAAAGAATAAAACTGCAAGCACTGCATGATGCCCCACCACTACAATTACATCCAGCAAGTGCCATATCACAGTGAAACAGGAATTCAAAGTAAGGATGCATTACTCTTTCCCTTAATAAAGTTGACAGGAATACATGACTGAGCTGAATATTTTCAATGTTCAAAGAGCCATGGGTCCGAAAGAAAGCAGACCAGAATTAAAATTCTCATTTTCATTTTTTGGGGGCCAGTGCCCTTTAAAATAAAGGGAAGGTCTTCAAAATCTTATCAAATCTTTGGTCAATTGCAATGATATTTTGTACCAAGTTAAACCACATTCATTGATGTGTTCATGAGATTGGGTGCAGACGAGTCATCTTTGGCCTAAAATTGACATTTTTTGGAAGCCTGTGCCCTTGAAAATAAGGTCATTAAAACCTAATGGCTGTTTTCCCCCATCCTTGTGGTGTAACCATGTGAGTTTGATCAGAATCAATAATTAGGTTCAGGAGATATAGTGCTTCATACCGACTACATGATAGAAATGGCTATATTCAATGTTCAAGGGGCGATAACTCCAAAAGTAGGAAAATTAGAGTTATAGTTCATATGTTCTGCACGTCACCTCATGGTGCTCTACATACCTGTGAAGTTTAATAGAGATATCTCAAACGGTATCGAAGTTATGGAGCAGTCACAAAAATACGACAGAAATGGCTATGTTCATTGTTCAAAGGGCAACAACTCCAAAAGTAGGAAAATCAGAGTTCTGGTTCATATGTTCTGTACATTGTCTCATAGTGCTCTACATATCTGTGAAGTTTCCTGAAAATATCTTGAATGGTATCAGGTTTATGGAGTGGACACGAAACTGATAGCAGCAGCTATTTTCAAAGTTCAAAGGGCAATAACTCCAAAAGTAGGAAAATCAGAGTTATGGTTCATATGTTCTGCATGTCTTCTCATGGTGCTCTACATATCTGTGAAGGTTCATGGAAATATCTCAAACGGTATCGATGTTGTGGAGCGGACACAAAACTATGACAGAAAATGGCTATGTTCAATGTTCAAAAGGCAACAACTCCAAAAGTAGGAAAATCAAAATTACGGTTCATATGTTCTGCACGTTGTCTCATAGTCCTTTAAATACCTGTGAGGTTTCGTGAAAATATCTCCAATGGTATCAGAGTTATGGAGTGGACAGAAAACTATGAGGTGCTGACTGACGCACAGAGAGACACTCAAAGTTTATAACAAAATACCCCACCATTTTTTGAATGGCGGGGCATAATTACATCCTGAAGACCAGTGGTCAGTTGATCAAAACTAACAACATTGTTATTTAACAAATCATTGAAACTTTGATCAATTTATATTGCAGCAAATATACCAATGTTTTTGGTGAAAAAATGTTAGCAGATTTTACAAATGCACAAATTGTTCAACTATTTCAGCAAAAAATACCACTGTATTATATCTTCAACTTACACCGACAACTAATATTTTGCCCACTGATGAGCTTGTTAAGCTAACAATGCTTTCAACAACTGGCCCCAGAGCCCAGGGACCAGTTGTTCAAAACCAATGATGTCATTAGTAAATGAATCATTTAAATTTTGGATGTTTAACATGGCAACTATACTAATATTTTGGCAAATAAAATATGAGTAGTATTTGCATTAGCTACTTACATTTCTTTAGTAAAAATAACAACATTTTAGATATTGTACTTGCTAGAACAGTTAACAACATGACTACTAAAGAGCTTTTTAAGCTAACAAGGCTTTGAACAATTGGACCCAGTTGTTTAAGACTAACAATGTCTTTAATTAATGTATTGTTAAAACTCTTATCATTTGGTATGGCAAAAATACTACTGAATTAGAGAATGGTTGAGAATTGACCAGTTATGAGCTGGTTGTGCTAACAATGCTTTCATCATGTAAATAAGACCATGTAATTAACACCCCTGCAAATCCAACTTTACATTACGCAAACACGCCTATACAAATAAATTCCCACCTTTCTCGCCGAAAAAATGAAAATTTTATGATGAAAAATTGTGATATTTTTCTTATTTCTGCTCAAAATATAGATTGTGGGCACTCGTTAGAACCGCCTCATCGAGGCAGTTCTAACAGTACCCACAATCTATATTTTAGAGCAGAAATAAGAAAAATAAGGTATACCCCCAGGAACCCCAGTTTTACTATATAAAAGTGAGGTTCAAGGGGGTGAAAATTAAATAGGTGTGTTTTTGTGATGATGTGGAGAAAACATGGGTTTGCATCGGTATATATTATTATTATTTCTATCCCAAAACATCGGCTGTGGGTACTCGTTAGAACTGCCTCAATGAGCATCCACAGTCCATGCTTTGGGTTCTGTCCAAGACAATAGGTTGTGGGTACTTGTCAAAACCTCCTCACTGAGGCAGTTCTAAGGAGCAGCCACAACCTATGTCTGGGGCATTCTAAGAGAAATAGCACAAATTTTTCATCATAAAAGTAACAGTTTCTGAGATATGGCAGAATGCATCTATTAACGCAATGGAACAACAGAGCCCAGATTTATCCTGAAAAATGCAGTTCTTCCCGAGAAGACACATGCATTTTTAGATAGGACATGTCATGAAACTTATCTCTCTTGTAATAATGGATAACAAGATTTCATACGAAGTTTATGAACAAAGGCTTTGATTTGGAAAGTATGGGATCTTAAAATCTTAAATGCCAAAAATAAACATGCCAACACTGATTGCCAGTGGAAATGCATTAGTACCTCCTGTACTTTTGTTAAAGTTTTTGTTTGCTTGAGAGTTTAATGTTCGAGTGATTGATTGATTGATTGATTGATTGGAGGTTTAATGTCCCCATCAACACTGTAAAGGCAATTTTGGAGACATTACTTCCAATTTTGTGGGACTTTTACCCGACATTGAGATGAAATGACAACTCAAGCCCTGTCGCCCAATGAAACCAATAGGGTTTATAAGCATGGACGGTCCGACTCGCACCGCTTTGCCTGGGCAGGCTTAGATCCTCTAAGCGGTTCACCAGTACTCATGTGGGGTCAGTTTCAGCTCTGCGTGGAAGCATCATGCAGCCCATCTATTTCCGATGTCCGCGTGAACACTATGTAGGTCATATTGAGTAAGAAATTTTATGTAACCACACTTTTCCTGGGCAGGAATATACATAAATAGTTAATCAGTTCAGTGCACATGCTTTTCATCACAAAAACGTGCCTATATAATTTTGACCCTTCAAACCCCACTTTTATATAGTGAAACAGGGGTTTACAGGGGTATACATTATTTTTCTAATTTCTGCTCAAAAACATAGATTTTGGGAGCGGTTCTAACGAGTACCCACAATCTATGTTTAGCGCAGAAATCTAAAAATATTGAATATTTTTTATCAGAAAATTTCATTTTTGGTGACAAAATTCAATATACAGTCGAACTTCAATCGCTCGAACACCTTTGGGACCTTGAAAATCTGTTCGAGACAGGGGTAGTTCGAGCCACTGAGGCCTACTGGCAGGAGGTATACGATTATACTTTTTGATATTTTTTCAATGTTCTATAATGAAAATGTATGCTGTGTGTACTCATTAGAATCGCCTCATCAAGGCGATTCTAATGAGTACACACAGCATACATTTGCAAGATAATGGACGAAAATTTCCTAAATTATCTCCCACTATTTCTTATGTAGAGGATATCCCTCGGGGCTCAAGAACGGGTTCGACCCAGCCATGGTAAACGAGCCATCGGTGTTCGAGCGATCGAAGTTCTACTGTATTTGAATCAGCATGTGCCAGAAACTGAATAATACCCTTCTTAACCCATAACATGCCAATTACGACAATTGTCTTCTGCTTTGCTGTCTGCCAGTTGCCTTAAAAGTCATTTTATGCAAACAGTGTGGACCCAGATCAGACTGCTCCTGAAGGAGCAGTCTGATCTGGGCCCACACTGTTTGCCTGTGTGCAAAAATATTTTTAAGTAGTTTGCAAGAAGATTCAGCAGATGACATAAGCAGACAGCATCTTCAGATGTTCTTTTTCTTGGCAGCTTAAGGGTTAAATCAGCAGAAAGAAGAGAATGATGGAAGGAACTACATGGTGCTTCTATGCTGAGCTGGAACCGACCACAAATGAGTACTGGTAAACAGGTTCTAAGCCTGCCTAGGAAAAGTGGTGCCAGTTGTCCATGCATAATGACCCTATTGGTTTCATTGGGTGGAAAGGGCTTAAGATATAATTTCATCTCGAGGTTGGGCCAAAGTCCCACAAAACTAGACGCAATGTCTCCAAAATGACCTACACTGTGCTGACAGGGATGTTAAACCTCAAATCAATAAACAAGGGCAGGTAACTGCAAAGTTGTTTGTCTCATGCAGCCAAAATTCGAACTCTGTATAGACTGAATGTCCCTGCTGGTTATCTGCAAGTTTGATGAAGATCAGATAAGAAATGGCGGAGAAAAAGTGGAGACGTTGTTTTCCCCATTATAAGTCTATGGAACCTTTTTGTTTCCATGGCAACCACAGTTCTGATCAAAACAAGTCCAAAACCTAAGGAAGTCAATCCCCCAACCCAGTCATGCTGCACATAAAATTTGATTGGGATTGGCCAGCTAGTCACTTAGATATTCAAGATCAAAGGTGTGCTTGACGGACAGAGGTTTTATGCTTGTTCTTGTTTACTGAAAGTTTCAAAAAGATCAGATTAGAAACGGCTCAGAAAAGGTGGAGACACTAGTATTTATGCTCAAGGGCAGGTAATTTGAAAGCCTTTTGTCTCATGCGGCCCGAATTCAAACTAAACATAGACTGTAAGCTCATCCTGTTTATCTGGAAGTTTGAGGAAGGTCAGGTTTAGATATAGCAAAGCAAAGTTGGAGACATCGTTTTCCCATTGTAAGTTTGTGGGAAAATTTTTCACCCTCAAGGGTATGTAACTGGAAATCCGGTGGTCAGATTCAAGCCAACATCGAACTCATTAGAGATTATATGCTTATCCTCCTTTACCAAAAGTAACAAAAAGATCAGATCAAAAACAGTTGCAGAAAGCTGGATACACCATTTTTCGCTAATATTTATGCTCAAGGGCAGGTAACTCAGAAGTCATTTGACCAGCATGGCCCAAATTCAAACTCAACATAGACTGCATGCCCCTCCTGGTTATCTGCAAGTTTGATGAAGATCTGATTGGAAATGGTCGAGAAAAGCTGGAGACGTCGTTCTATGGGAAAATCTTTCACACTCAAGGAGATGTAACTGGAAAACCACTGATCAGATTCAAGTCAACTTCGAACTCGCTCTAGATTTTATGCTTGTCCCCTTTACCAAAAGTTACAAAATGATCCAATCAAAAACGGCTGACAAAACCTGGAGACACCATTTTTCACTAACATTTATGCTGAAGGGCAGGTAACTCAGAAGTTGTTTGTCCGGAACAGCCCAAATTTGAACTGAACGTAGACTGTAAGCCCCTTCTGGTTATCTGCAAGTTTGATTCAGATCGGGTCAGAAATGGCGGAGAAAAATGGAGACGTCGTTTTCCCCATTATAAGTCTATGGGAAAATTTTTTCAAGCTCAAGGGATGTAACTGATAAAACCGCTCGTCAGATTCAAGCCAAATTCGAACTCGTCCAAGATTTTATGCTTGTTCTCGTTTATGAAAAGTTACAAAAAGATCAGATCATAAACGGCTGAGAAAAGCTGGAGACACCATTTTTCACTTATATTAATGCTCAAGGGCAGGTGACTCCAAAGCTGTTTGTCCCATCCATCCCAAATATGAACTCAACATAGACTGTAAGCCCCTCCTAGTTATCTGCAAGTTTGATGAAGATCGGATCAGAAATGGCTGAGAAAAAGTGGAGACGTCGTTTTCCCCATTATAAGTCTATGGGAAAAATTTTCACGCTCAAGGGGACATAACTGGAAAACCACTGGTCAGATTCAAACCAAATTCGAATTCATTAGAGATTTTATGCTTGTCCTTGTTTATGAAAAGTTACAAAAAGATCAGATCATAAACGGCTGAGAAAAGCTGTAAACCACCATTTTTCACTTATATTTATGCTCAGGGGCAGGTAACTCCAAACCTGTTTGTCCCTTGCAGCCCAAATTTGAACTCGATGTAAGCCCCTCCTGGTTATCTGCAAGTTTGATGAAGATCGGATCAGAAATGGCCGAGAAAAAGTGGAGAAGTTGTTTTACCCATTATAAGTCTATGGAACCTTTTTGTTTCCATGGCAACCACAGTTCTGATCAAAACTGGTCCAAAACCTAATGCAGTCAATCCCCCAACCAGTGATGCTGCACATAAAATTTGATTGGGATTGGCCAGCTAGTCACTTAGATATTCAAGTTCAAAGGTGTGGACTACAGATCACGAATGGACGCCGGATGCCTACCTATACTATAAGCTCACCTTGTGAGCCTTCGGCTCAGGTTAGCTAAAAAGATCAGATCATAAACGGCTGAGAAAAGCTGGAGACTCCATTTTTCACTTATATTTATGCTCAAGGGCAGGTAACTCCAAACCTGTTTGTTCCGTGCAGCCCAAATTCGAACTCGACGTATACTGTAAGCCCCTCCTGGTTATCTGCAAGTTTGATAAAGATCGGATCAGAAATGGCGGAGAAAAAGTGGAGATGTCGTTCTGCCCAATATAAGTCTATGGGAAAAATTTTCTCGCTCAAGGGGACATAACTGGAAAACCACTAGTCAGATTCAAACCAAATTCAAACTCGTCCGAGATTTTATGCTTGTCCTCGTTTATGAAAAGTTACAAAAAGATCAGATCATAAACAGCTGAGAAAAGCTGGAGACTCCATTTTTCACTTATATTTATGCTCAAGGGCAGGTAACTCCAAACCTGTTTGTTCTGTGCAGCCCAAATTCGAACTCGATGTAGACTGTAAGCCCCTCCTGGTTATCTGCAAGTTTGATAAAGATCGGATCAGAAATGGCTGAGAAAAAGTGGAGACGTCGTTTTCCCCATTATAAGTCGATGGGAAAATTTTTCACGCTCAAGGGGATGTAACTGAAAAACTGCTGGTCAGATTCAAACCAAATTCGTACTCGTCTGAGATTTTATACTTGTCCTCGTTTATGAAAAGTTACAAAAAGATCAGTTAATAAACGGCTGAGAAAAGCTGGAGACACCATTTTTCACTTATATTTATGCTCAAGGGCAAGTAACTCCAAACCTGTTTGTCCCGTGCAGCCCAAATTCGAACTCGACGTAGACTGTAAGCCCCTCCTGGTTATATGCAAGTTTGATAAAGATCGGATCAGAAATGGCTGAGAAAAAGTGGAGACGTCGTTTTCCCCATTATAAGTCGATGGGAAAATTTTTCACGCTCAAGGGGATGTAACTGAAAAACCGCTGGTCAGATTCAAACCAAATTTGAACTCGTCTGAGATTTTATACTTGTCCTCGTTTATGAAAAGTTACAAAAAGATCAGATCATAAACGGCTGAGAAAAGCTGGACACACCATTTTTCGCTTATATTTATGCTCAAGGGCAAGTAACTCCAAACCTGTTTGTCCCATGCAGCCCAAATTCGAACTGACGTAGACTGTAAGCCCCTCCTGGTTATCTGCAAGTTTGATGAAGATCGGATCAGATATGGCTGAGAAAAAGTGGAGACGTCGGTTTCCCCATTATAAGTCTATGGAACCTTTTTGTTTCCATGGCACCCAGAATTCCAATCTGATCAGCCCAAAAACCTTATGCAGCCTTTCCCCCTACCTGATGATGCTTCTCGTGAAATTTGATCAAGATTGGCCGTGGGTATTAGAGATATACTTATTTGAAATTGTTTACGGACGGACGCACGCACGACAGACAAAATGTGATGACAAAAGCTCACCTTGTCACTATGTGACAGGTGAGCTAAAAAAAGTGCATGATCAATCTCCACAGAATGTTGGCGACCACAGGAAGGTATTGAACCCAGGACCTCCAGTTCTGATCACCAGACAGACACACATCCAACTGAACTACCAAGGTCGACTCGGTTTAGGTTAGCTGAGCAAAGGATAATTTAGAAAGCAAAACTAACCTTCCTCTATCTTCATCATAAACAAACAACTTCTTTGGCTCATCAGGAAACTCTGCATCTCCAACAATCTCTGGTAATGAAGAGACAGGCAATGGTCTCACCTCATACCTCGGATCATATACCTCTCTTGTTGGACCTGCAACTTGTGGGGAGGGGACTGCATACTGGTAGTGTGTAGAGTGTGTCTCACTGGGTGGGGAAACTGGAACTCTGAGTTGGGCTGGTGCAGCTGAGATCTGGGACATCTGAGAGACATCCTGTGCTGCTTGTCGGGGTTGATGTCTCAGTTGTGGAGTTCTCTGGGGTGTTCTCTGTGGGGTGATCTGTATATTATAAAAATAAGTCTATGTGGTCATACACAAGTACAACCTACCCAAGAGGTGTTAAGCAAAAATATGAGACTGTCACAAGAAAACAAGTCTTCAGGGTATTCCACCAGGTCAGACACTAACCAGCCTGTTCACCTACACAGACAAGCAAAAGTCTAGAAATTTTAGATACAGAAACTATAGGTATTGTATCCAAATAGCGAACATAGAAATTATCCTACTTTATTTATTTGATTTGAGGTTTAACGTCCCCGTCAACATTGTAAAGGTCATTTTGGAGACGGTGCTTCCAATTTTGTGGGACTTTTACCCGACATTGAGATGAAATGACATCTCAAGCCCTGTCGCCCAATGAAACCAATAGGGTTTATTAGCATGGACGGTCCGCCTCGCACCGCGGTTCCTGGACAGGCTTAGATCCTCTAAGCGGTTTACCAGTACTAGTGTGCGGGCCGGATTCAGCTCTGCGTGGAAGCATCGTGCAGCCCATATATTTCTCCAAGCCCCTATGGGCGGGGGCCAAGAAATTATCCTACTGAGAAATAGATAGGCTGCATGATGCTTCCATGCAGAGCTGAATCCGACCCGTCACACGAGTACTGGTAAACCGCTTAGATGATCTAAGCTTGCACAGGCAAAGCGGTGTGAGTCTGACCGTCCATGCTTATAAACCCTATTGGTTTCATTGAGCGACAGGGCTTGAGATGTCACTTCATCTCAATGTCGGGTAAAAGTCCCACAAAATTGGAAGCAATGTCTCCAAAATGACCTATACAGTGTTGACGGGGACGTCAAACCTCAAATCAAACAAACAAAACAAAACCAAGGGAATAAAGAGCCTGTTCGAATTAGCAATGGCAAATGAAGCATCTGTTTTTTTATTCATTTAAGAAATAGATCAGCTCTAGCTATGAATTGTTGCGTAATTAATCACTGTTTGGAGGGCAGTTACAAAGTAGATCAAATCACGAGTGTGTAGCACGAGTGATTCATCTACTTACAGCTGACCGTTAAACTGTGATTTATAACTCAGTTCACAACTAGAGCTGATGCTGATCTATTTTGATTCTAACACGCTTAAAATTAGCATAAATGTTGTTGTTTCATTTAAATTCTCCCAACCTTTCACCAATGCTAGAAGAAATCCTGGCAAAATTATTGACTGTAGCATATGCATTTAAGTCCTTTTCTAACCTTTGCGAAGTGAAAAATTGATGCCTCACAGTCTTATGTCAAAGACTCTGGTATCTTTTCATGTCATGCTCTTCGTCCCTGTGATTTATCACTAAATAAATCACATTTTCTTTCCATTGTCCATATAGGCTCGCCGTGTTAGAATGAAGTTTCACTGTATATGATATTTTTAATCCCCCGCCGCGAAGCGGAGTGGGGATTATAGGAATGGCCTTCGTCTGTCCATCCGTCCGTCTGTCTGTCCGTAACAGTTTCTTGTCCGCTCCATATCTCCTGAACCCTTTGATAGATTTTCATTAAACTTTGGTCACTTATTGGTCTCAGTGAGCTGGTGTGCAGAACCCATAAATGAACCATGCCGACTCAAGGTCAAGGTCATGGTTGAAGGTCACGAGTTTGAAACTTGGAATTTTTTGTCCGTTCCATATCTCCTTTACCCTTGGAAAGATTTTCATTAAACTTTGGTCAAATGTACTTCACAGTGAGCTGATGTGCAGAACCCATGTCCGTTCGTCCATCTGTCAGTTTGTCCATCCATCCGTCTGTCCGTAACTTTTTCTTGACCACTTCGTATCTCCTGAACCTTTAAACAGATTTTCATTAAACTTTGGTCAATTATACCTCTCAGTGAGCTGGTGTGCAGAACCTATAAATGAACCATGCTGACTCAAGGTCAAGGTCATGGTTGAAGGTCACGAGTTTGAAACTTGGAATTTTTTGTCTGTTCCATATCGCCTTTACCCTGTGAAGGATTTTCATTAAACTTTAGTCAAATATTCTTCACAGTGAGCTGATGTGCAGAACCCATGTCCGTCCATCCATCTGTCTGTCAGTCTGTCCGTCCATCTATCTGTCTGTAACTTTTTCTTGTCTGTTCCATATCTCCTGAACCCTTTAATAGATTTTCATTAAACTTTGGTCAATTATCCCCCTCACTGAGCTGATGTGCAGAACCTATAAATGAACCATGCCAACTCAAGGTCAAGGTCACATTTGAAGGTCACAAGTTTAAAACTTTGAATTTTTTGTCCGTTCCATATCTCCTTTACCCCTAAAACGATTTTCATTAAACTTTGGGTCAATTATCCCCCTCAGTGAGCTAACCATGCCAAATCAAGGTCAAGGTCACAGGCGAAGGTCACAAGGTTGAGCCTTGATACAAAATGCAGCAGGGGATTTGGCTGTCCTCCAGACTGCTTTCTTGTATATACAGTCTTACCTCTTAAGTAAAGATAAAAATGTGCTTATTTAAGGCTAGTGAGTTTTAATGGTCGCACAGATTTCGTAAATATAATGCTTGCTTGCTTAAAATTGGTCAGTTGCTTGATTGATAGAGGTGGCCACTATGAAAGGTTTAACCCTTATCCTGCTGAATATTGTAATTAGCCACACACATTTCTGACTTTAAGCCAATCAGAATACATAATGTAATGTTTTCGTTCAAATTCACAAACTGCATGACAGACAGTGTAGATCCTGATCAGATGGCTTCTTATCTGGATCTAAACTATTTGCAAAGGTAGGGGTAGTCGTGAACAGCAGGATAAGGGTTAAATATAGTTTAAATTTGAGCCATGCTTTAACAAGATCAGTTATATATGTTGCCATGTAAACCTCTAAGTAGCCTGTATTCCCATAGCAACAAATAAGGTTAGTATTCTGTGATAATTGAAGTAACTGTCCAATTGATATTTCCATTAGGGTCTTTATATTTCATGTTTGTGTTTCTTTCCCATTGGTGTCTCTGATGGGAGTTGTGGGTAAATTGTATTGATTCCTGATCATTACTTTCACTTCTATTTATTATATGGAGAAATAAGGAAATCTATCCTTCAATTGTAACAAAATACCCATCTTATCTGTTGATATAATACCCTTACGCTGTGATAAGAACCTTCACTGTCTGTAGGCTTCTATGGACCGAGTATGCATGTCTTCTGTCTTCTGATATACCAGTTACCCTTCTCATACAAGCAGTTCCAAAAGGGACACTGGCCAACAGTGCAGGCCTAGATCAGATGCTGCAGAATGTGGCATATGAGCAAGACCTTCAAAGTTTGGAGAAAAAAAAACACATCCATATTCTTAATAATAAATGAATACTTTCACTGACCGCTCTTAGGCGATTCTTCTGTTGTGGTTTATTTTTATTATAATTTGTCTTTGAATGTGTGTATCACTTTTTGTTTTGGATAGCCAATTGGCCATTTTGTGGGAAAGTAATGGTCCTTCTGGATTTCCACTGTTGATGTTTCCCTTCGGGTCTAGTTATTAATGTTTGTGTTCCTTTCCCTTTGGTGTCTCTGATTGGAGTTGTGGATTAATCATCACGGTAACAAGTCCGTGAAATGAAGACCCCTCTAAACCCCACTTTATACAAAGAAAACTGGGGTTTACGGGGGTATTCATTATTTTTCTTATTTCTGCTCCAAGACATAGGTTGTGGGTACTCGTTAGAACCACCTCAATGAGGCGGTTCTAGCGAGCACCCACACCCTATGTTTTGAGCATTTATAAGAAAAATATGAAGGATTTTCGTCAGAAAAGTAGCCATTTTGAAGATGTGAAAAATGCACTATGTCGTACGGGCGAGTTATCGTAATGTTTGTGTTGATTCCTGATCAGTGCTGCCTTCACATCTATTTTCATTAATGGTAAATTGTAAAACCCATATTTTTCAAAGTGGGTCTAGTCATCAATTTGTCATCTGCTGAATCAGCCTAGAGACTGGTAAAGGTTAAAATGTGTCATAAATTTGTTGTGTATAATTACTTGAGGCTGTGGCTGAGTTTGTCCCATAGTTTTTGTTTTTTGTATTTTATCCTTTGCCCAACTTTTCCATGTAGTCTCTGATCTATTGGTGGGGGCAGGGTCTTCAATGTACGACTTGGGCTCTGTTGGAAAAAAAGTTAAGGCATAATGATCTTACAAATAGTCACTTGAGGAGGCAAATCAATGGTTTTACTGTCACAAATTTCAATTTGAAGAGACATGATAGTGCATTACGATAACTTACCCGTGCAACATTGTGCATTTTTCACATCTCCAAAATGGCTACTTTTCTGATGAAAATCCTTGATATTTTTGTTATAACTGTTCAAAACATAGGTTGAGGGTGCTCGTTAGAACCGCCTCAGTGAGGCGGTTCTAACGCGTACCCACAACCTCTGTCTTGGAGCAGAAATAAGAAAAATAATGTATACCCCCGTAAACCCCAGTTTTCCCTATATAAAGTTGGGTTTAGGGGGGTCTTCATTTCACAAACTTGTTCACGTGATGGGAGCCATAAATGCAATTTGCAAACAAAAGCAACAACCTACCTCCTCAAATGACAAGTATCAATACAGTTATCCCCATTCTAAACTATGTATTCATTTGTTTTGTTTTCAAATGTTTTCAATAATAATATTCTAGGAAATGACTTTCATATAAGCATTTTCTTACCGTCAGATCCTATGTCATTTGCGTGTATGTAGCTATGTATGTCTGTAATTTATTGGCAAATAAATATTGTTTAAACCAAATGTTTTCAAAATACATGTATAATAATTCCACAAAATGACAAGTGCTGTCAGTGATCAAATAACATAAATCAGCCACATATATCACAGGATATACTGTTGTTTGTTTGTGTTGAGGTTTTACATGCCTGTCAACACTATTTAGATCATTTTATGGATATTGCTTCCGAGTTGTGAGCTTTTTATCTGACTTTAGATGAAATGATAGCTCAAGCCCTAGCGGCAAAATAAACCGCTTGGGTTTAAGTGGAATGGGAACACCTTGAGGGGAGATAACTCTGCAAAAGTATTTTTGTCTCCCATGTCAATAGGGGTCAACTCTTAAAGGAAAGAATTTGTTCCTCAGTCAACTCTTAAAGGAAAGCATTTGCTCCTTAGGAGCAAATTCTTTCCTTTAAGAGTAGACCTCTTTTTTCAGATAGACTTGGCTTATAGAAAAGCGAACAGGAAAAAAATTACCTTCTAGTTCTTTAAGCCTCAGTTTTTGTTCTTCTTCCTTCTGTTTCTCTTTACTAAAATTGGCGTGCAGTTCTCTCAGTGTCTTCTCATCAGGATCAGACTCATCCCACGATCCCACACCTAAACAGTTGGAAATTTGCAAACATAAATATTCATAGACCCTGTCAAGGAGAAGGACCAAGGTTAAAGATATTGAGCAGAAATGATGGATGGTCAGACGGACAGGCAGATGTGAAAACAGTATATGTTGCATGCGGGGGTATAATTAAGGTTTAATTTCCTTTATTTCTTCTCAGAAACATGTTGTGGGTACTTGTTAGAGTTGCCTCTATGAGGAGATCCATACATATGTTGTATAGAGAAACTAGAGCCATCAATGTCGTGATCAGGGCCCTGCGATATCATGCTTGAAGGTCTGTGTGTGTGTGTGTGGGGGGGGGGGGGGGGAATCATGTGTGTGTGAGGGGGGAGGGGATAAATTGGTAGAAAAGTTTGGGGTTGCATTCTCGGTCGGTACTCTGACTGTTTCTTGCTAGTTATTTTAAACACTGATTGCATGGTGTTAGAACTATGGCTGATGTAAAACTTTTTAAGTCAATAAAGGGGCATAAGTCAAAATGTATTAAAGCTAGAGTGGTCACCGCTTGCTACAAATGTGTGCATTTTTACTGCCAATAACTACAGCAAGTTTCAATGAAATATCTATAAGGATTTGAAGTTATGATAAAAAAAGATGAAAATTCTGAAATTCAGAATTTTTCAAAGGGGCATTGTAGCTAGAGTTACATAACTTCTCATGAATTTGTGTATTGTTGTTGTGACATTATGTTTAAAATTAAAAAGAGAAACAATCCGGAACTGATACAATCAGATCCCAAATTATTCCCACAACATCACAAGGAAAAGAAGTCAAAACATGGAGGGAGATTTACATTTAATTGTTTGTATTGGAGTTTAATGGCCCAGTCAACACTATTTAGGTCATTTTTAAGCTGGTAAGTTTACCTATGCACACTTTACCTGGGCAGGCTTATACATAAGCCGTTAACCAGAACAGTGTACATTCAGTCCACATTCTTTCGCCAGAAACTGACGGCTGCCCTTCTTGAATCAGTGGAGGGGACAGAATGTCCGTAGAAAAGTTTTTATGATCAATCTCCACGAAAGAATGACCTGGTGACCTCAGCCATGAAGTGACAACAGTAAATGAAATGGACAACAGGTAAACCAAGTCAGCAGCTCTTTTTCAAACAGACGGTGACTCAGAATATCTAAACCGAACTGAAAAGGAGCAATATACATAATGGGGGAAAGAATCTAAATCACCAACATGACAAACATTAAACTGGAAGGACAAAGGTACCTAAAAATGAACCACCAAAAAGGGGAAAGAATCAGAATCATCAACGTAACAATATATATGATTAGGGAAAGAATCAGAACCACCAACAAAAACCATGACGGAATGACAGGAAAAGCACCGACTTGAAACGGTCAGTAAAAATTACTGGTGGGTTTAAGTAAACTTTACGGGATCCCAACCCTCAGCCTTACTTTCACTGTGGTTCAACCAAGAATTTGTCTGGTCCATGTGAAGGTGTTCTAACTGATCAGTGAATCAACCCAGTAAACAAATAAATCACATTTAAAGCCAAATTGACATAAGGATGAGGAATCGACAGTAAAATGTGCTGAGCCACCTGGTGCAACACCACAGGAACACAGGAGCAAAAGAAGACCAACAGCTGAACCTCAATGGACCAAGCAACAGACCTAAAAGTTCTGACTCCAACCAACTAACAAATAGCTTTAAGACAAAGCCACCATGGAGTCTGAACCCCAATCCACCGGCATGCAATTAAAGAGGAAAGCATAATGTCTGATAGTGATTGGGTCAAACACAATGCATGTAGACTGTTGAAAAAAAATTTAAAGCTTGAAGTTGAGGCATCTGACGGTTTTAAATTATTATGAAAAAAAAAAAATGTGGACTGATAAAGAGGCTTATTTATTTATGTTGTTGTTTGTTACTTACCGTGTGTATCACTTTTGTCTTTTTATTTTGGATGACCATATGGCCATTTTGTGGGAAAGTAACTGTCCTTATGGCCTTCCTTTGTTTAGGTTTCCATTATGGTCTGGTTGCTTAATGTTTGTATTTCTTTCCCTTTGGTGTCTTTTATGGGTGGAGTAAGTTAATTGTATCAATTCCTGATCTTTGTTTTACTTCTACTTAGTCAAACTTTATTAAAGCTAGCGTTGTTGCCCTTTGCTACACATGTGTGTATTGTCACTGTCAATAACTACAGCAAGTTTGATTTGAATATCTATAACGGTTTTTAACATTATAACGAAAATAAAGATGACAAATGCTGAAATTTTGATTTTTTCAAAGGACCATAACTCTGTCAATATTGTAGGTAGAGTTACATTATTTGCCATGAAATTGTGTATTGTTGTAGTGACCTTATTTTTAAAGAATTTGACAGTTTGTAAGTTATTAAGAAAATACATGAGAAATTTGGATGGGGTGATTACTATAGGGCACCTGCAAAAATTTTATGTTGAAATTACCCTTGTCATACTCCTTTATGTTGAAATTATCCATGTCATACCCCTTTATGTTGAAATTATCCTTGTCATACTCCTTTATGTTGAAATTATCCTTGTCATACTCCTCCTCTTATCTGGAGATATGAATACTACAATTTTCAGTTAAGAATAATAAAACACATAAAACCTTTCTACCCTATAAGCAATCACTGATACCTATGCGAACACTGTAGATCCTTTTGAGATGGCTCATAAAAAGCCATACCATCAGGATCAACACTGTTTGCAACTTTTTGACTGAACCCCCATTTACAAGAGTGAATGAGTCCATATTCAAAGACTGTGAGACCATTTCAGAAACACAGGGTCAAAATTTTTAATGGCTGAACGAACAGAAGGTATTGTTTTAGTACTCCTGTGTTGATTTAATCATGTGAGATCTGAATCTGTTACTATAGGAAATGTGAACTGATTCTAAGGGATGCCCACTACTATTTAGTAATGGGACCAAGTTCTAATCAAAATAGCTGCAAAAGACCCATGTTAAAGCCAGCCACCTAAAGTGGTTCTAAAAAACAACAATAAGATATCTGTTTTATGGTTGTGCATTTGTCCTGCTGAACATGATAGCCCCTACCTCTACAAACAGTGTGAATCCAGATCAGATGGCTTCTAAAGCCATCTGATCTGAATCTGCATTGTTTGTCATTCAGTTTTCGAATTTGAATGGGTCCATTACATCAAGTAATCTGACTGAATGATAGTCATAAATGGGTGTGGCAAAATTTATTTATTCAGCTGGCCGAAAGTCAAGAGTCAATATCAATTATTTGAATCTTGAGCAATGATGTTCCAATACTTACTCCTAATGCTGCCCTGCTGAACAGGTATTCCTCTAGGTGTGGGGCTAGGGGCAGGGTCATAAGTGTTCCCTTTTCTGTCCTTTCCAGGAGGCCCTCTCCCTCCAGGTTCTGGGGTGAATTTTCCTACAATGATCAAAAGCTTTGGTAACTGTTAGATGACCTGCCAAATCTACAGGTATTCTGTCAATAGCAGAAAAAGCTAACATAAAAAGAGGTGATGTTTCTTTGCACAGCTTCAGATATGATGGGTTAAAGATGCATCTATTCTGAAGCTTACCCTAATATGTATGTTTGAGGGTGCCTTTAGTGATGTAATGCACAACAATCCTGTTAATACATGGTTTATTATAACACGATTTTACACTCTTCTGGAGTCCATGTCTGTTGGCCCGAACATTGATACTGGATATATGATTTTGGATAAATGCTTTGGTGTGTGTGTGTGTGAATTCGGGTTTAACCTCGCTTTCAACAATTTTTCAGTCATATCACGACGGTGTCTGGTTGTGACAGGGAGCTCAATGCTCACGTTTATAGTGCTGCCTCACTGAAGTATCATGTCCCAGACACATTACATGATTCCACACCCAGTCACATTATCCTGACACTGGATCGACCAGTCCTAGCTCTACCCCGTAAATCTGAGTGCCAAGCGAGGAGCAGCTAGTACCATTTTTAACGACTTTGGTATGTTGCGGCCCGGGATCGAACCCGAGACCTCCCGTTCCCCGGAGCGGACACTCTACCAACTGAGCTATCGGGGCCGGTGATTGCTTTGGTACTATGACCTAAACTACTTTGATATATCGGTTGGAAGATGGATCCTCATTACCATAATATATCCGTGCAACATAGTGAATTCTTTCTTACCTTTGAAAGGGTCTTTGTTTGATTTGAGGTTTAACGTCCCCATCAACACTGTATAGGTCATTTTGGAGATGTTGCTTCCAATTTTGTGGGACTTTTACCCGACACAGAGATGAAATGACATCTCAAGCCATGTTGCCCAATCAAACCAATAGGGTTTATAAGCGTGGACGGTCCCGACTCACATCGCTTTCCTGGGCAGGCTTTCCTCTAAGCGGTTTACCAGTACTTGTGTGTGGTCAGTTTCAGCTCTGCGTGGAAGCACCATGTGGTCCATCTATTTCTTCAAGCCCCGATGGTCAAGGGCCATCTGAAAGGGGTAAATTCTGGATAGAAAATTTATGGTATTTTTCTGGTTTCTGCTAAAAACAAAGTTTATAGGTGCTCTGGTGAGGGGTTCTAACACATACCCCCAATCTATGTCTTGGAGCAGAAGTCAGCAAGATGATGTATATGCCAGTAAACCTCAGTTTTCACTATATAAAGTGGCATTTATGGGGTTTTCATTTCATGGACTTGTTATGATGATGAATAGTGTTATGCACATAAAAAGAAAGAAATAGCAACATTCAAAGAGTAGTCGCATCACTCAACCTGCACACATCTTTGCAATGGTCTGATTTGAGTTGCTCTTGCAAGCTACATGGCAACTTCCATGGCACAAACACCCCTGACTTGTTTACTACTGTTTATTTGAACTCACTCTTGAGTCCCTAGAGTGTTCTTTCCATAGCTCCAGATATCCATATTTTGGGGATGTTTGATGGACATTTTTCTCGTTTTATATTGAAAAGGTATATATTGTGTGTATTCAATAGAAAAGAAGATATACAGTAGAACTTTGATGGCTCAAACACCGATGGCTCATTTACCATGGCTGAGTCAAACCCATTTTTGAGCCCTAGGGAATTCCTCTGCATAAGAAAAAGTGCGGGATATTAAAGGAGATTTTCGACTTTTATCTTGCAAATGTATGCTGTGTGTACTCATTAGAATTGCCTCAATGAGGCAATTCTAATGAGTACACACAGCATACATTTATGTTACAGAACACCAAAAAGAAGTCCAAAAATACCCCCGTTATGTTTTCTGGAAGTATGCAACAGTGACTCAAACTTCTGCTGTCTCGAACAAATTTCCATGGTCCCAAAGGGGTTTGAGCCATCGAAATTCGACTGTATATATATCCAGATATAGCTACAGATAAGGTGTTTTTTTCATCTCAAAAGTACTGACATTTTTCTTATTTCCTCATTAAAACGTATGTTGTAGGTAATCATTAGAAGCGCAGCGCTTCTAATCAGTACCCTCAACATATGTTTTTGTGCAGAAAGAAAGAAAATAATATGTGGATATCCTATAATACAAGATGGTGCTATCCCCATTATGTCTCCAGTTCTGGTGCCCTAATTACTCCTCAATAGCTTGAACTACCCCTATCTGGAACAAACTTTCAAGGTCACAAAGGGTTTTGACCTTTTAAAGTGCGACAGTATATGGATTTATATGGGTCTAAAACATCTTCAAATGTACTGACTATGCAGGTATTTGAATCAAAGACAAATTCTAGTACTCACTGTGGGAAATTGCGTGAAGACACACTTGCTTGATGTATTTGACACACAAAACACATGATGCTAAACCTTTATACTTTATATCAAGGTTAAACATGTTGTATTAGTCTATAAACTGATATTCGCTTCAGTTTGGCAAGGGCTGTGTAAATAAATGAATTTGAAAATATGTTCAAAAATAAAATAAAAATAAGTTTTCTTGCAAATAGGAGTAAATTGGCAGATATAGGATAATTAACATAATATCTATGAGAATTACCTGTAACAGCCTCTTTAAAGTTGTAGGGTGGTGGTTCTTTCTCATGAGAATATTGATTGGCAGGCACATCTCTTCTGAAAAACATATCAACAGCATGAGTAAAGTTTCACTCTGATTTTAGCCAAAAGACTGAGCAGCTATATACACATTATCACAATAGCAACTAATTGATCTGCCACATTGTTAGTTTGATTTGAGGTTGAACATCCCCATCAACACTATTTAGGTCATTCTGGAGATGTTACATGTACTTTGAATTTTTTGGGACTTTTACCCGACACTGAGATGAAATGACATCTCAATCCCTGCCGCCCAATGAAACCAATAGGGTTTATATGCCTGGATAGTCCGACTTGCACCATCTGCCTGGTTAGACTTAGACCTAAGCAGCTTGCTAGTCAGAATCAGAATTTTTACTGGTGACATGTCAAATGACATTCATACACCAGGTACTAATGTGCAGTCAGTTTCAGCTTTGCATTTAAAGCATCATGCAGCCCAATCTATTTCTCTAAGTCTAGTAGGGTGGGGGCCACTGCCACACTGTATGATGTTGAGTGGTGTTTAAAGATCAAAGTAATACCTAAGATGCGGAGTGTCACATGTGATGCAAAAGATCTTTGAAGATACTATGCAGCAGATCAAGTTACTATTGTGTTTATATGTTTATTATTAATGGTTTGTTTGTTTGTTTGTATTGGAGTTTAATGGCCCAGCCAACACTATTTAGGTCATTTTTAAGCCTGTCAGTTTACCTATCCACACTTTCTTGGGCAGGCTTATACATAAGCGGTTAACCAGTACAGTGACATTCTTTTTCCAGATACTGACGACTGCCCTTCTTGAATCAGTGGAAGGGAGAGAATGACAGTAGAAAAGATGTTGTGATCAATGTCCACGAAAGAATGTTGCTGACCTGCCAGGTATAGAACCCGTGTTCTCCTGATCACCAGTAGGACGTGCATCCGACTGAGCTACTGAGGCCGGCATTTATAATATATGGTCCCTTTTTTTCCCTTCAAATAAGGTCACTTTTCAAACATAAATAGGCAGGAAAATTCAGATGATATATCGACAGGTAAGTAACTTTCATTGTATTCACACAGTCAGGGACCATTGTTAGTTAACGTATTGTTAAAACTTTGATCATTTAATGTGACAAATATGCTAATATTTTGCTGAAAAAATGCAATAGCAAAAATACAACTGTATTAAATTAACATACTAGTTCAGCTAACAATTTGACCATTAACGAGCTTGTTTTGCTTTGCTTTCTGATGATACATCAAAAGCAAGAGCTAAGAGGTAGCCCTATTTTAACCCATTTAGTACCGGAAACCCCTAAAGGGGTACTTGGCAAACAGTGCAGGCCCAGATCAGATGCCTAATCAGGGCATACACTGTTTGAAAAAGTTCACCCATTTTCCAAACAAATTTTGAAGAAAACACAACCTGTTTACCTTAATTGACGAATGCACTCCGAGTAAATATAAGGAGGAAGATTCCATTTGGTACAAAAAGGGTTAAACACTGATAATACAGAATCAGAACTAATGGCCTGATATGGGACTTGGAAAACTAGTACATGTAGTAGACAACGGTATCATTGTAGAAATACAATAAATTAGCTTACCACAGAAGTCCACAGTAAACACACATTTGTGCCTTTTCAGAGGATTTTATAGCAAGTTAACATGTTCAAATGGACTTGTTGAACATATGGGCCCCGTCAAGCGATTTTGGTACTTATCGCCTCTGCGAGCAGCGAAGGTTCAGGCGAGCCTGCGCTTCCGCGCAGTCTCGCCAGAAACTTCGCTGCTCGCTCATACAAGCAGCGAATCAAGAGGAACCTTCAGACAGAAAGCCATATCCCTGGCCCCTCTGAATGGCTGGGCATGTGCAGTTAAAATGTGTCATGACGGAATGCTCGAAGACACAAATTCACTTGGCGGGGCTCATATAACAGTGAAAGAGTCCACCAGTATACAATAGGTTAACCTACTCAGATTGTCTTGGTGTTCTCCTGGGAGCTGATTGTTGCTGTTGAGCCTTAATGATGTTGTTTTCTTTAGGGGCAGGGGAAGGACTTCTGGAACGCTCATCCTTTGGTCTTAGTACTGAAAAACAACAACAATGTATAATCCTTATCCTGCTGAATGCTGATTAACAATAAGGCCAGATTGTTGGTGCTTGTTAGAATTGCCCAATGAGAGAGTTCTAATGAGTACACACACAATCCTAGTTTTTGAGAAAAATAAAATAATGAACATACCTGTAAACTTAACTTTTCACTACATAATGTGGGTTTAGAGGGTGTTCATTGTACAGGCTTGTTAATGTGATGAAAATAGGGTTTACAAAGTCAAACATTTATATTCTTATTATATATGCTTCCAGACGGATATTCTGGGTACTTGTTAGAACTGCCTCCGCAGGGTTGTTCTAACAAGAATGTGCAACCTATGTTTAGTTATCATTAAGAAAGCTTTCAAATTTTCATCAGGAAAATGTAAATCACCCTGCAGTGAAAGACAGCAGTATCTAACATGGATGTCACAATTCTTTTTCCTGATTTAACTCTTATCCTGCTGAATAAATTAATTTTGCCACACCTATTTCAGACTATCAACCAATCAAATAGCTTAATAAAATGTTTCGTTTGACAATTCACAAACAGAATGTCAAATAGTGTAGATCCTGATCAGATGTCTGCTTCAGGAGACATCTGTTCTGGATCTACACTGTTTGCAAAGGTAGATGTTGACATGTTCATCAAGATAAAGGTTAATGTGGTTGTTTAGGGAACACAGATTTCATTATTTCTTCAGATTGGGAGGAGAAAAGATTATAATTAAAAGATAATTTTCCATATCTCTTCTTAGAGAAACATACGTTGGGGGAACTTGCTTGAATCGCCTAAAAGAGGCGATTCAAGCAAGTTCCCACAACATATACTTTTACAGGAAAAAAAAGGAAAACTAATCCCCTAATTATCCTTGTTAACCTTCCTGATCTCTTAATATTACTATTAATGGGGTCCAAAGCATAATCGTGTTATAGTTAAATAACTGTGTTACATGTATATCCAAACAAAAATGTGTAGATTATATAGAAAAATGACGATTTATGGTCATTTTTCTATATAATCTACACTTTTTGGGGACCCATCTTAAACGTGTGTTATATCCAAACCGTGTTATAATGAACCGTGTTATAATGAACCATGTTATAATGAGGTTGTGGTGTACTAACAGTTCTTCTCGTTGTTCACAGCATTTCTCTGGGAGATATCCACATCAATGTCATCATCCTCTACATCGCTCTCATTAGACAATGCTGATTCCTCATCTTCAATTTCCTGTTGAATTCTGGGCATGAAATTGCCCATTGGGTTCCGTGGGGACGTAAAATCCAGGGTACTGTCCCAGTCAGAGTCACTGCCATCTTTCTGTGTGTCATCCATTGGTTTCTGGTAGTAACTATAGATAATATAATAAATAATGCAAGACTGACGCTCTGCCGGGTGCTCTGCATGCTGGGTATTTTTTCACAGCAGAGGACATTATGAAATATTTTTCCTATTTTCCCAGAAAACAGGATTCTCATGCAAATTGTCTCTATAATTTGCATGAGATGCCAAGTCCTGTTTTCTGGGAAATATAAGGAAAATTTCAACAATTTGTCATCTGCTGAATTTGCCTATAGAGTACCAGTAATTCCTGCGGCTATTCTAGACGAGTCCATGGTGGTCTTAACACTCACCACTCACCTGTGCTTGAAAGTAGGCCCATTATATTCACCAATCTGGAAACTCTTAACCTATCCATGTACATCCCCAACCCCCACCCACCACTAACCCACAAGTTTAAAGAAAATGTAATTAAACTGACTGAACTTTGCAACAAAGAAGCTAATTCATACAATTAGCTTCATTAGCAATCAAGGGACATAAACTCCATATATCAGACTGCTGTGTGGAACTGTTTGAAACTTAACAAGACATAGGTTATGTTCTGTGTCGGTTTCCAAACTATTTCAAAATGGAACATTTCTGAAAGTGATCCATATCCTCTCCATCTGCAAGAACTTTCAGAACTGAAGGTGTGTTACCCCGACAGGTTTTTGAGCAGTCAAGAACCATGCAAAGTGAAGTGTGAAAAGATGTCAAGGTCACTTTCAACTTCTGAGTTTATGAAATTTCAACCCTCGCCCTCAGTTCCAGTGCAGTACCAGACATAACTAGAGCGAGCCATCGCAAATCCCCACGCTTTTGCCACATAGCAGATGTGACCTTTTGACCCCTTGAGATGGCCCCTTTGGGCAGAGCCAACTATAACATTCCTCTCGCACGCCTTCACCATGTATGGAAGTCATGTAGCAAATATGGTTGCATTCCAGCCAGTGGTTAAGGAGGAGATAGTGTGATAGACGGACGGATGCGTTCACAATATCCCCCAACGCTTTCTTTAAAAGCGTGCGGATAATAAAAACCATCAATAAATGTAGTCACTAGAGCGATGACAAAGTTTTTTTATAAAAATAGCCACAGTGACCTTGACCATGAGGCCATGACCTTGAAAGTCAACTCACTCGAGATATTGTCATAAGGAACATTTGTGTGAAGTTATATTGAAATCAATCAAGAAATGTAGGTGTTAGAGTGGTGACAAAGTTTTTCTAAAAATACATGTAGGCACAGTGACCTTGACCTTGAAATTCAAACTCGCTCAAGATATTGTCATAAGGAACATTTGGGTGAAGTTATATTGTAATCAGACAAGAAATGTAGGCGCTAGAGCGATGACAAAGTTTTTCCAAAAATAGGCACAGTGACCTTGACCTTGAAAGTCAAACACACTCGAGGTATTGTCAAAAGGAACATTTGTGTGAAATTACATTGAAATTGTTCAAGAAATGTAGTAGCTAGAGCGAATACAAAGTTTTTCTAAAAATAGCTACAGTGACGTTGACCTTGAAAGTCAAACACGCTCAAGATATTTTCATAAGGAACATTTGTGTGAAATTATATTGAAATCGGACAAAAAATGTAGGCATAGATAACAAAGTTTTTCTAAAAATAGCCACAGTGAACTTGAACTTGAAAGTCAAACACACTCGAGATATTGTCATAAGGAACATTTGTGTGAAGTTATATTGAAATCGGACAAGAAATGCAAGCGCTAGGGCGATGACAAAGCTTTTCTAAAAATAGCCACAGTGACCTTGACCTTGAAAGTCAAACACACTTGAGATATAGTCAAAAGGAAGATTTGTGTGAAATGATATTGAAATGGATCAAGAAATGTAGGCGCCAGAGCGATTACAAAGTTTTTCTAAAAATAGCCACCATGACTTTGACCTTGAGGCCACGACCTTTAAAGTCAAACATGCTCGAGATATTTTCATAAGGAACATTTGTGTGAAGTTATATTGAAATCGGTGAATAAATATAGGCGCTAGAGCGATGACAAAGTTTTTCTAAAAATAGCCACAGTGACCTTGACGCCACAACCTTGAAAGTCGAACTCGCTCGAGATATTGTCATAAGGAACATTTGTGTGAAGTTATATTGAGATCGGTGAAGAAATGTAGACGCTAGGGCGATAGCGTGACCTTTTCACCCCTTGAGATGGCCCCTTTGGGAGGAGCTAACTATAACATAGCTCTCGCGCAGTGTCACCATGTAAGGAAGTCATAAGCAAATGTGTTTGCATTCCGGCCAGTGGATAAGGAGGAGATAGAGTGATGGACAGACAGACGCGTTCACAATATCCCCGAACGCTTTTTCTAAAAGCGTGAGGATAATAACAATAACAAACTGGTCTGCATGGAGGCTTTCTAGCTGAACAGTGAGCCAAAATAAAATACATAGCAAAGTAGCCATGTATATATGTAAATAAATACGTTTGTTACGAGATGGAATTATAGGAAACCTATCTGGTGCTTATGCACAGTATCTAAATTATTTTTAGTAGGTATATGGCAAAGCAGCGCGACTAAAGTATTTAAGGTGAAATATGGCAGGAGAAATATGCTGCTTTACGCATAAATCGTGCATATATCATGTGATGTATGCATGAGAGGCTTGTGGGGAAAGTATTCACTATACTGTTGGCCGCTATAAGTCTGATTTTCATATAGTTTGTCTAAAAAGTTGCCAAGCACCAAATAGTGCCATATATATTTTTCATGCCAATCACAGTGTTGTGGATATATTCGTACTGACGGGAGCTATACCACTGATCTGTAGGGAAGTTTCATCATTTTTCCCCAAAGGAAATGCAGTTGTAAGAGATCAATGATCTGCTGAATTTTGCTGCATGGCTATTATTCATCAAGATTCAACGGATTTTCTATACTTCTCACAATTTTAGCGAGCTAGCACGGGTATGCATGATTTTCCTGTAGTGTTTATAGATATAAATACCCTGAAAAATGAACTTAATATTAGCAGCAGGTTGAAGGGGTAAGAATACACACAACATTGTGCCGAGCCAAACCTAAAAGCTTTGACGGAGCAGCAGGGAGGGTGAATACACCTTTTGTTTCAGCCATAAAAGCCCTAATCAGCCCATTAAGCTTCCCACCTCATTTTGACCCAAACAAAATCCTTATTTTGGCAAATTAAGCCCCTCATCCCAAACATGAATTTTTTTATTTGCCAAATTAAGCCTCCAAACCCTAAAAAATCCACCCCAACTGGCTGCGACATACCAAGGGCACTCGCCGGGTGCCTCGTATAACAACGCGGGCAAAAAGTCAGAGCCCCAGGGGGTGGCCCACAACCCTCGCCGGCCCAGGGCTCTGGCAGGTCCTAGCATACAATATGGGTTTAGATCCGCCCCATTCACCCAAATATTTGCCGTCGGGATAAAGAAGTAACCTATTTGGGAGAGTATTGTAAAATTCACCTCATGTGTCTCCGCAAGGGTTCATGCACACGGCCATGCGAGGTTTGTGGGGCTGGGGTAACAAACAAACGTCAACTTTGTTGGTCGCACGGGTATGCAAGTGAGTGGAGACGTGCAACCAGAGTGTTGGAGAAGGAATTTATGTGTATGTTTGCTATCAACATTTCCATTTCGAGAGATATTGGTATAAGCGATATGCCCATTCAACATGGATGAGTTGATCAAAGAAATTCTCGCAGGGATGCCAGCCCCAGCCCCAGAGGGTCAACAATTTACCAACCTGGATGGTCAGATCCCTCACCCGGTGGGGCTTCCAGACGACCAGATGGTATGATTCCCAACGACACCAGAGATGAGTTTGAAGTCGACTGCGCCTCTGCGGTCTTCTCCACATGGAGAACGGAAGTAGAAGACCCTCTTGACATTGGCAACATCGAGATTGTCGACGGTAAGCATGCCAAAGCCAGCATGTTGGCCCTGAACTCCCGTATGACAGACGCCAGGGCTACCCAACTTCTTGCCGCCCTTCCAGAGGGTAACTTCCTGTTGAGAATCAAGTTCTTGAGAGAGAGGGCCGGGGGCGACTGGTTCCTTGAAGATAAATATGACCCAGTCCATGCGGAGAGAAGGAGGGGACAGACCATCATTGAGATCTCATGGGACACAAGGCCTGGCGTGTTGACTGGAATCGATAAAGTCTTCTACCAGAACGCCTACCCTGTTAAGTACTGTAGTTGCCTACGGCTACCACCCAATCAGAGACCCAGACCCGGCCAACCTCTCCCCACTAAGAGATGGCGATCTTAACTGTGTCGCCCAAAGAGTCGTCAAGCACTTTGAGAGTGCTTTGAGAGGCCAGGGGTAAACACCCACAACGCGCCAGAAAATACAGGAGTGGGAAGAGAGAAGAGTGGGTCCATGAGACTGGAACCTCGGTTGAAGATGTGGCCGACCTAGAGAAAATTCTTAAGCGGGCAATTGTCTTGCGAGACATCACTGGCGAAGACATATATAACAGCGGAAAGTACCAGAGACGTGGCAACGGTCCAGGACAAGCCATTAGGGGCAAAGAAGAACTCAGCTGCCACAACCGCCACGCTTGGTCCAAAGACCTCGACTTCCCCCAGAGTAGAGAGGTTTACATCTACGAGGGCGATGTCTGGCAGGCCATTCACGAAGCCACCCGTGGGGAGCCGATTGCGGTCTGGCTCCTGGATGGCCAAGACATGAATGTAGGCCGACAACTCTCAGTCGACCAGTTCATGCTCCAGGACGGCCGCACCTACAGGACATGGGAGGCCCAAGAGCAACTCCAAGCAATCTGCGCCAAACTTGGTCACCCTGAACTTTCTGAAAGAGCCTTCGGCGAAAATCACGCTGCCAGTATTGTGGCAAAGGAAAGGAACGGTTGGACGCCAACCCCAGCCAACTTCCTTCTAGACGTAGAGAAGGCCTGTATGGAGCACGGTCACGGCGGCCCCTGGAACTCTATGAATTATGACACGAGGGAAGTCGTCAGCATCAACATGATGGCCTGCTATCCGGCATCCTTCCAGGGTATGGGTGAAGCCAAACCCTATTTCGAGTGGTTCACACACCCAACCCACCTGATGGTCCGTGTAGCCATCAATGATGCTCTCCCCAAAGACAAAGGCACAGGCTTCGCCGAGATTCAAGAATGGAAGTTTGATGCAACCTGCCATATCCTGACATCCCCGCCATTAAGACCACCTAGAACCATGAAAACTCATGCTTTCAAAAGCATACTTTGAAGGTTTCAGGCACATGTATTTTTTGCACCTCCTACATCCATAGTGCGCTTGTGAAAGGCCACCTAAGGGACCATTCAAAAGTAGTCTTAAAGACCACTTTTGAATAGCCCCAAAGGTGGTCCCAATATAGGAACTTCACTGTACAAGCACATATCCCACAACACACACACATACCTGTACACATTAAGTACTTGTTTAGTTAATTATAAAGCATGTACTCCTCATACTCAACATCAATTGGATATTCCCCCAAAACCTATTTAATTAGCCTGAACATTTTTTTGGAGTGGGTTCCGGTAAATACCAGTGTGTTCCTGTGTTTTGGTGTGTTCCGGTATTTCTACGAACCGCGTCAAATGACATTCATACACCAAGAATTCTCATCTCAGTGTCAGGTAAAAGTCCCACAAAATTGGAAGCAACATCTCCAAAATGGCCTATCCAGTGTTGAAGGGGACGTTAAACGTCAAATGAAACAAGGCAGTGGCTAGGGATACGGGCCCGTATCTCTAGCCTACAGAGCTAGAGATACGGTCCGTATCCCTAGCCTATATAGGCTACAGATACGGACCCGTACCGCTAGCCAAACCCCGGTGGTTTGTCTAGGAATACGGGTCAAACTCGAGATACGGGTCAAGATCGATCATGAACTAGGGGTTTAGCCTATGCCTTGCCGATATTCAGGCTAGAGAAGATACGGAACGGGCCTTCGTGGTCTTGTGGTTAAGAGCGCTGACTCTTGATCATTAGGTCTCTCACCGCTGTGGTTCGAGCCTCGCTCGGGTCACGTGAGACGCCAAGTTCTGCAACGGAAGGTCAGGTGGTTTTCTCCGGGTACTCCGGTTTTCGCCCACATCTGATTAACGATCGGCTCGATATGAGTGAAATAATCTTGAAAGGGCCGTAAAACCAAAACCAAAAAAAAAAAAGATACGGACCCGTATCGCTAGCCAAAGCCCGGTGGTTTCCCTAGGAGTACCGCATTTTCGGTGTGAAATACGACAGACAGTTGTTTACTAATACCAATTTATTGCATTATGTACACTCATATTTATCTATGCTTAAATGTGTTTAGGTGAATAATAAAAATGATAAAAAATAACAACAATAATAATATTTTAATAATGATAAACAAGTACATGACTTTGTTGCTTTTGAACTACAATTACTGCGTAATCCTGTCCGTTAATTACCTTTGTTTTGTTTACCTTATTTTGATGTTTTGCTAATCTGTGTCGTCTTCGACTGATTGTTAAAGTTTCGCGGTATGGCTTTAATGTATCCAACAACACTAATTTGGATGTGAAAAACAATATGCAGAATCAGATGAGTAGCCGCACTGAGCAATATGAAACGATTTGAAACAATGAACGGCGTAATACAAGACAATATGCGGTATTCTTTTAAGGTCGCATCAAACGACGAATGTTTGCGTAATTGAACCAATCATTTCGGGGACATGTATAAACTTGAAGTTAAGCAATCCAAATATTATTATTGTTGTTACTTTTTTAATATCATTATTATTATTCATCTAAACACATTTAAGCATAGATAAATATGAGTGTAAATAATGCAATAAATTGGTATAAGTAAACAACTGTCTGTCGTATTTCACACCGAAAGTGCCGTACTCCTAGGGAAACCACCGGGGTTTGGCTAGCGGTACGGGTACGTATCTTCTCTAGCCTGAATATCGGCAAGGCATAGGCTAAACCCTGATTCATTATTGATATTGACCTGTATCTCTAGTTTGACCAGTATTCCTAGCCAAACCACCGGGGTTTGGCTAGCGGTACAGGCCCGTATCTGTAGCCTATATAGGCTAGGGTCAGAGGAACAGATAAGCAGGGTATTTGCGTAAATACCCAATAAAATTTAAAGAATACCCAATCAAAAAATAAGTTGAAGGGTAACAAAACCCAAATAAAAATCCAAGAAACCCAATTAATACTGACATACATGTACTTGCGTAGAATTAAAATATATTAGAAACTTTCAGTGACCTGCATACAGTTGTCAGTCATTTTGCTGGTCTTTAAAATGTCCAGATGTATTGAAGCATAACACAATTAAGCCTCTGTCAAAATGTTTATAGTATAAAGTTAAATGATTTAGTCCAATTGTATTTGACCAAAATGGGTAACCAAACCTGAGATACCCAATCATTTCTTCCAATACCCAATTAAAGCTGAATATAGTGGGTATTACCCAATTCAAAACAAAAGCTTATCTGTTCCTCTGTAGGGTAGTAGGGATACGGACCCGTATCTCTAGCCCTGTGGGCTAGAGATACGGGCCCGTATCCCTAGCCACTGCCATGAAACAAACAAACATTCGGTAAATAGTGCCTCACGAATGCGATACCTTAGAAACGATGTCGTTACGCAAATGGTTCCCCAATAAATTGGCCATTTGACCGACAGTAGGGAGGTTAAGGTAGTGGTTTTCATTTCTAACGATACCTATCGTCCAAAATAAAAAATGTGTTGTTCATGTATTCCTGAATTTGGAATCAATTTCAGGACGAGCGAGGAAAGCATATAAATTTTCTTTTTAATTCCGTTACCTTTTCTTTTGTAGAATTTGCTTTTAATGATGTAAATTTGTTCTTTTCTGTCAATGATATCTGCTTAGACAAGTTTTTAGCTTCCTTGTCAACAACATCTGAGTTGCGAGACGCTTGCATATGACTATTGGTATGGTAACTGGTCAACTCGTACCTAAGTCAACTCGTACCTGAGTCAACTCGTACCTGTTTTTGGTCAACTCGTACCCGTTCTTTGGTCAACTCGTACCCCCTAGTCAACTCGTACCTATTTTGGTCAACTCGTACCCTAGGGGTAGGTGGGGTACTCTATTTTTTTGCCGAACAATAGTTGAAATGGGTTATAACTTGCCCCGAGACATGTCTTGAGTTCACCGGAGGCCAGAAAGAAGTACTTTGGGTCCTTTTATTGTAACATGGTTTTCGCAGCGCGGGGATTTGCGATCGCGCGCCATCAACCTGCTCTAATTATTATTATTTTTATTCTCATTATTATTATTATTATTTTATTAGTATTATTCACTTTAAACCCATTCCGTCCCTGAAACCCACAAACGGGTACCTTGTTAAACACTGCAGGCCAAGATCCGACGCCGCAGAACGCGGGGATATGCGATGGCGCGCCATCAACCTGCTCTAGTTATTATTATTTTTATTATTGTTATTATTATTATCATTATTATTATTATTTTATTATTATTCACTTTTAACCCATTCAGTATCAGAAACTAACAAAGGGATGCCTTGTCAAACACTACAGGCCCAGATCAGACGCTGCAGAACGCGGCGTCGTATGATCAGGGCCTACGCTGTTTGAAAAAGTTTAGCCACTTCCCGAATAAATTTTGAAGAAAACACAACCTGACACCCCTAAATTTCGAAATATATAAGATGGCAAATTCCATTTGGGTAGTCAAACACTGAATGCCCAGGTCAGATGCCGCAGAACGCGGCGTCGTCTGATCAGGGCGGACGCTGTTTGAAAAAGTATGGCCACTTCCCGAATAAATTTTGAAGAAAACACAACCTGACACCCTTAAATTTCGAAATATATAAGATGGAGGATTCCTTTTGGGTTAATTTAATTAACACTTTAGTTAATCGTGTACCGATTAATGTGGGTGTAAAAAAACGATTATCGGTACTAGTTTAATCTAATCGTCCTTCATTAAAGACTGTTTTTAATTGCTTTAATTTTGCCGGCGAGCGGCTGTTTTTGTTCTGACAAAACTTAAAACTAAATCCCAGTTTTACTATTTATATATAAAAGTGGGTTTTAAGAGGGGCAAATTCATATAGGCTTGCATTCGTTATGATTGTTTTTATTTAAGAGTTTGTTAGTTAAACGGTATAACAAATGTTTATAATTTAAGCAATAAAATTATATAAATAACTGAATTTATTTTTATTGTGCTACCTGTACATCCCGCTGTGTTTATACTCGCCGACATGCAACCGATTTTGTCCGTGCAATGGGCACACCCCTAAACCTCACTTTATATATCGAAACTCGGGTTTACGGGGGTAATTATCTTTCTTTATTTATGCTCCAATACATAGGTTGAGGGTACTCGTTCCAACTAAAGATCACAGCCTATGTTTGAAGTATAAATAAGAAAAAAAAACACGGATTTTCGTTAGAAAAATTGCCATTTTGGAGATGTGAAAAACGCACCATATTGCACGGGTGTGTTATCGTAAAGTAACAGTAATAAGGAATATGCAACATTTATGTTAGCCAACATTTATGTTTTGAGCATATATGAGAACAAATTATAATTGTATAACTACATCTTATTTGCAACTGAGCATGAAATGTAAGTTCTGCAGTTATATTTTTCTCGTTATTTTCATTTACATTTACATATGAAGTTCGTCTTATGTTGAGCATGGTGTTATGTACCAATCACATCCCTCTGGAGCATAGATTGTTGGCACTCGTTAGAGCTGCCCCACAGGGATAGTTCTAACGAGCACCCATAAATTATGTCTGGCTAAAGGGATATGGGGGGTCATACACATGGCAGGTGCCATTTTGGCGCACGTGCGTAATGGCGTCATGCACACACTATGTATCGTCTTCATCGTCGGGAAAGGGATCAGGAGTCTGCATAGACCATAAAGTTGACCTGTATATATATATATGTGTGTACTTAAGCCAAACTTACCCCAAAACAAAACTTATTTTTACTAAGGTACGAGTTGACTTAGGTACGAGTTGACTAAGGTACGAGTTGACCAAATTCGGGTACGAGTTGACTAAGGTACGAGTTGACTTAGGTACGAGTTGACCAGAAACCATTGGTATTCTACCGTGTAGGGTGGGTCAGTACAAAACGCAGCACTTTAGTGCAGCTATAAAAAGGAAAATGCAGCCAATAATGCAGGCGTCACACTGTCCCGAAATTGACACCAGATGGAAACACGATAAAGGAAATGTTCTAATTCGGCTCTGATCGTGAAAACATCGGGCCATTCGTGAGGACATCTTAAGCCATCGTATGATCACCGGTGGATTTTCTGAGGCTCCGGCAGCAACTTCGTGAGCGGCGGCAAAATCTTTGGCATGCCAAAAAATTGCCGGAAGGCCTTGCGAAGGTTCATTTTCGTGTTGAATTCGTTTGTCCATCTTGCCATTCGTAAGGCCATCGTGGGGGCATCTTGTCAAATCGTGTCATCTTCGTCTTTTCTTCGTGTGATCATCGGTGCTCTCGGGCATTTTACGCCTCACGAAGATAATACGAGGGAAACAAGAAGTCGTCCGATTGTCTTAGGAAGGCAATACGACTACGTGAAACCCTCGCAATGACGTCGTGTAGCCATCGTATTATAGTACGATGGCATTGAGATTGGACCACGGTGTCGACGAAGACAGCTGAATTTGAGTATCTCAAGCGATACCAATGTGTATGGTAACGTAGACATATAAAAGGCCAACCCCAGAGCATCTTCCTCAGTCATTCCTGATGAGCAACTCTGCAGAGCATAGGTTTGTGTAACTCCCAAAGCTTCAGTCATAATAATTATTCACAATTCCGTTCCTGCTGAATAGCATACTTTGATGATGAGACAACCAGGAAGAAGAAGGCGTTTGATGCACCTTAGAGAACAAGATGAGCAGATCTTATTTTCCTATAAACCAAGTCTCTCTGAAAAAGTGGTCTTCTCTTTGGGTGGCATTTTAAATTGGTTTTAAGTTGAATCAAATTTAAGAGAGTTGAAATGTACTGTATACTCTCCGATCATCAAATGAATTTCAAACGGTCGGCCGAAGGTTTTATAACATCGGGAGGTCACGTGTCGTCTTCGGGACCTAGTTCGAACGCATCGTACTCTCAATACGACGTCGTGAAGCCGTCGTGTTGCCTTCGTTTGGCCTGCGGGTAAACTTCGTAATAAAAAAACACATCTTCGTGTTGCCTTCGTATGTGGTTCAGATGCAATCGTGTGACCTTCTGTATGCATCGTACTTGCTTCGGCTAGAGATTGGCTGTTGACCATGTTCGGAGAAATCTTCGCGCGAAATTCAAAATTCCATATTCGTATGGCCATCTGGTGTCATTTTCGGGACAGTGTGACGCCTGCATAAGGAAATCATAGGTAATGCAGCTATTATAGAAAACAGTATAAAATGCAGCCGCATATGCAGCCAATATATAATATATAGTGTCGTATTCACTTTTCGCTTTTCAGTTAAAAATTATCTTATATTATCATACATCTGCTCAAAACATAGATTGTGAGAACCGCCTCGCCGAGGCTGTTCTAACCAGTACCCACAATCTATGTTTTACCCACAATCTATGTTTTAGAGCAGAAATATGAAGACTATTGTACACACCTGAAAACCATTTTTAGCTTTATAAATGTTGGGTTTAATGGGATCAAAATTAAATAGGCGTGTTCTTGTTATGTCTTGATGAACCTGGGACTCTCCATCTTTGTGTTGTTTGAATAAAGATCGCGGATTAAACTGATGCCTAAGCCCCAGTTTATATAGAGAAAACGGGGGTTTAGTGGAGGGATACATAATTTTTCTTATATCTGCTCTTAGACATGAGCTTCATCCCAGAGTCCTGAAGGAACTAGCAAATGAGTTGGGTCCAGTTTTCGCACACTTGTTTCAACAGTCTCTTGATACGGGTGAAATCCCCCAAAGAATGGCTCTTAGCAAACATTTGTCCACTCTTCAAAAAAGGAGATAGGGCTCTTGCCCGTAATTATCGCCCTGTGTCTCTGACTTGTGTTCTGTGTAAATTGCTGGAACATATAGTCTGCTTAAACATCATGGCCCACTTGGACGAGCCTAAACTTTTGTCAGACAGGCAACATGCATTTAGGAAAAGGCACAGTTGTGAAACTCAGCTAAGCACAGTTATTAATGACTGGGCAAAAATCTTGGACAAAGGGGGACAGGTGGACACATTTATTCTTGACTTCGAGAAGGCCTTTGACACCCCTCCTCATGAACTACTTAAATCTAAGTTATTTGGTTATGGAATTGGGGGAAAGACCCTCAAATGGATAGATTCCTTTCTTTGCTATAGAAAACAGCGGGTTGTTGTTAATGGTGAATCTTCGGAGTGGGCTCCAGTTTTGTCTGGAGTCCCGCAAGGGACCGTTCTTGGTCCACTTTTGTTCTCCCTGTACATCAATGATATTTCCACTGACATTGACTCAGAAATAAGACTGTTCGCAGATGACTGTGTTTGTTGCCGGGAAATTAGAGATACAGATGACTCATTGAAACTTCAGGCTGACATAGATAGATTAGGATGTTGGGCACGTAAATGGGGCATGAGATTTCAGCCAGTTAAATGCAATATTATGCAGATAACTAGGAAGAGATCTAATAAAGTTGAGGCTTCTTACACCTTAGAGGGAACGGTCCTCGAGAATGTGGACTCCATTAAATACCTTAGAGTGACAATCTCACACAACTTGAGATGGAATACTCATATTAGCAACATGTGTACTAAGGCAAATAGAACGCTTGGTTTCCTGAGGCGAAATCTTCATCAGTGCCCTCAGGATGTAAAAGAGGCAGCATATAAAGGTCTTGTTCGCCCAATCTTGGAATATGGTAGTTGTATCTGGGACCCCAGTGGAGTGGTCCTTAATGATGAAATTGAGAAAGTTCAGAATAGAGCTGCTAGATTTGTAACAGGCAATTACTGCTTTGAAACTGGGAGCATGACTGGAATACTTGGAAAACTAAAATGGGAGTCTCTCAAGAAAAGGAGAAAAGACAGTAGGCTAATCCTTTTATACAAAGGTCTAAAGGGTGCTGCCAGCATTCCAACAGATGACCTTGTTCCCCCCAGCTAGACACTGTAGAAATCACCATTCGTTGGCGTTTCAGACCCTTAGCGCAAGAACTGACATTTATAAGAGTCGTTCTTCCTCAGAACCATTAGAGATTGGAATGCCCTTCCCGATTCAATTATTTCTACAGCTGAAGGTGCTGATGATTGTGTAGCCAAATTTACCTCTTTGGTTAGAGCTAGGGACTAACTTCCCACATCACAGGTCCTGCTGTATGAATGTCATTTGACGTGTCACCAGTAACAATTCTGATTCTGATTCTGAGACATAGGTTGTGAGTCCTCGATAGAACCGCCTACGAGCACCACAACCTTTGTTTGCAGTATAAAGAAGAAAAAAGCACAATGTCGCATGGGTGTGTTATCGTAATGGTATGTTTGTTTGTTTATGTTTGTTTAATTTGAGGTTTAACGCCCCCATCAACACTGTATAGATCATTTTGGAGACGTTGCTTCCAATTTTGTGGGACTTTTATCCGACATTGAGATGAAATATGACATCCCAAGCCCTGCCGCCCAATGAAACCAATAGGGTTTATAAGCACTGCTTTGCCTGGACAGGCTTAGATCCTCTAAGTGGTTTACCAGTACTCCGTTTTCATCTCTGCGTGGAAACATCATGCAGCCGATCTATTTCTTCAAGCCTTGTTGGGCTGGGGTCGAGTGTAATGGTATATAACGTCAAACAAGAATGCTCTCAAATTGGACGTTTCTTGGCAATAAGAATAAGGCATAGAAAAGAACAAAATAAAGAGAACGTATTAACTATGTAAATACAAAAATGCATAATATGAGAAAACATATGGAAAACAACCTAACAGTTACATTTGAACTGTCACACAAGATTGTATCCTCTAAGCGGGTTGCCAGTACTCGTTTGCGGCCGGTTTCAGCTCTGCGTGGATGCATCATGCAGCCCCATCTATTTATTCAAGCCCCAATCAGATGCCGCATAACATGGCCTCTGATCAGGGCCTACACTGTTTGCAAAAGGGAAAGGCCCATCACGTGAACAAGTCTTGTAAAATATAGACCCCCTAAACCCCACTTTATATAGAGAAAACTGGGGTTTATAGGGGTATACATTATTTGCCTTATTTCTGCTCCAAGACATAGGTTGTGCCGGGTACGCGTTAGAACCGCCTCAATGAGGCAGTTCTAACGAGCACACAAAACCTATGTTTGGAGTATAAATAAGAAAATTATCACAAATTTTCATCAGAAAAACTATCTTTTTGGAGGTTTGAAAAATGCACTACATCACACGGATGTTTTCTCGTAATGCATGTTTCTAATAAAGTTTGAAGCCAACACAACCTGCAGCTCATGACGCCCCTGAATTTTGAAATGTACTCTTGCTATATATAAGAAGTAAGATTCCATTTGGTACCAGAAGGGTTAAAGTTGTAAATACAATATATACAAATATACATGTATAATTTAAGTAAATAGACTTATACCTGCTCCTTTTTTGCAGGAGATGATTAGTATAAGCATTTATCCTTGTTTTCAAATCTTGTGGAACATTTTTCATACAACGTGTAATCGTAATCTTGTAATTCAGAAGAAGTTAATAAATATTGTTTACACTAAGTAAATAGTCCAGTGGTTTCACCAGCCTGTCAAGTTCACCATACACATAATGATCATTGGGTAGCCACAATTTATCAAAGGGGCAATATTTATTTACTAGATAGTTTAGGGTCGGAACGAAAGGATGAACATATAATACCAGATGATTTAAAAATTCAGCTTTCTCAAATTTATGGTCGGGGAAAAATGAAATTTCAGTAAAAATCCTGAAGTAATGAAGCAAAATAATAGCGTTGACTGTGGGCTGTATGCTATAGCATTTGTAACTTCATTTTGTTTTAGACAGAAATTATGCTTGGAGCTGATATTTGATTCAAATAAACTAATAACCCATCTTTTACAATGCTTTGAAAATAAGAAAATTTCAGAATTTCCGCTTGCATCTAAAACGATAAGTCGGCGAAGGAAGAAGAAAGACAAAATAATCAAAATTCAGATTTATTGTATATGCAATTTACCAGAATGTTTTGATGATATGGTTCAGTGTGACAGATGCGAAAATTGGTTTCGCAAATTCTGTGTAAAAGCACCATTTGATATATCTATGTCAAATGTTCAATTCCTGTGCAAGGCATGCAAAAATACATCTTAGTGTTTCCGCGCATTGACATTCAGGGTTTACAGAGGTATTCATTATTTTTCTTATTTTAGATAAAAAAAACAAAGATTGTGGGTACTCATTAGAACAAACTTGCCGAGGCGATTCTAACGAGTTCCCACAATCTATGTTTTGAGCAGATATATAAAAAATATCAGAAATTTTCATCCGAAATACAGTGAAATCCCGCTATTAAGACCACTTTCCAGACTTCTAAAAAGTGGTCTTATTAGCGGGGTGGTGCTAATAATGGAATTGGTGAATAAAAT
Source organism: Lucinisca nassula (assembly GCA_963580285.1). NCBI lineage: Eukaryota > Metazoa > Mollusca > Bivalvia > Lucinida > Lucinidae > Lucinisca > Lucinisca nassula. The sequence continues at coordinate 137,387,075 of OY757021.1, forward strand.
ATTGTTTGTAAAATTGATTTAAATTCGTAGTCTATCTGTATTGTGCCTTTTTTATTCTTGCTAGAAGGTATTTAGTAATTCTCTCTTGTCTTTAACTTTCCTGATTCTCATGTTATCTTGCATTTCTATTTTCATTATTAATTATAGGCAATAAAAATCACATTAATGATTACAGTATGGACGTAATGCTGCTTTATATCATACTCAATTTTTCCAAAATTATCTTCTTAAATATCTGAAGAAAATAGAGCTGCACATAACGAAATTATTAAAACTCTCTATTCAGTGATCATGTTAAAAAAAACATCACACAGATTACTACAGGTAAACTTCTGTTTTTCACGCCTTTAGGGATGTGTGTGAACAGTAGTGATCTTGTTAAAACATAACACAGATTAGTACAGGTAAACTTCTGTTTTTCACACCTTTAGAGATTGTGTGAACAGTATACTGCTCATAACCAAGAGGTTTTGGAATGGTGAAGAATCCAGTATAAATTTATAACTGACCAATGCATTGGGAGATACAAATTAACTCAAATTATACATGTATATTTGTATATATTGTATTTACAACTTTAACCCTTCTGGTACCAAATGGAACCTTACTTCTTATATATAGCAAGAGTACATTTCAAAATTCAGGGGTGTCAGTTTGTGTTGGCTTCAAAATTTATTAGAAAAATGCATTACGAGAAAACATCCGTGTGATGTAGTGCATTTTTCATACCTCAAAGAAGGTAATTTTTCTGATGAAAATTTGTGATAATTTTCTTATTCATACACCAAACTTGGGTTTTGTGTGCTCGTTTGAACTGCCTCATTGAGGCAGTCCTAACGCGTACCCACAGCCTTTGTCTTTGAATAAGGCAAATAATGTATAGCCCCATAAACCCCAGTTTTCTCTATATGAAGTGGGGTTTAGTGGGGTCTATATTTCACAGACTTGCTCACGTGATGGGCCTTTCCTTTTTGCAAAAAGTGTAGGCCCTGATCAGAGACGATGTTCTGCGGCATCTGATCTGGGCCTACACTGTTTGCCAAATACCCGTTTTCGGGTTTCTGGTACATGGATTTATATAATTGGGGCTTGAAGAAATAGATGGGGCTGCATGATGCATCCACGCAGAGCTGAAACCGGCCGCAAACGAGTACTGGCAACCCGCTTAGAGGATATAATCTTGTGTGATTGTTCAAATGTAACTGTTAGGTTGTTTTCCATATGTTTTCTCATATTATGCATTTTTGTATTTACAAGCTAAAAATGAAGTTGATATGTTCTCTTTATTTTGTTCTTTTCTATGTCTTATTCTTATTGCCAAGATACGTCCAATTTGAGAGCATTCTTGTTTGACGCGATATACCGTTACGCTCGACCCCCGCCCAACAGGACCTGAAGAAATAGATCGGCTGCATGATGTTTTCACGCAGAGATGAAACCGGAGTACTGGTAAACCACTTACAGGATCTAAGCCTGTCCAGGCTAAGCAGTGCTTATAAACCCTATTGGTTTCATTGGGCGGCAGGGCTTGGGATGTCAACTGCAAACAAAGGTTGTGGTGCTCGTTAGAACCGCCTCATTGAGGCTGTTCTATTGAGGACTCACAATCTCTGTCTAAGAGCAGATGTAAGAAAAATAATGTATCCCTCCACTAAATCCCCGTTTTCTCTATATAAACTGGGGCTTAGGCATCAGTTTAATCCGCGATCTTTATTCAAACAACACAAAGATGGAGAGTCCCAGGTTCATCAAGACATAACAAGAACACGCCTATTTAATTTTGATACCTTTAAACCCAACATTTATATAGCTAAAATGGTTTTCAGGTGTGTACATTAGTCTTCATATTTCTGTTCAAAAACATAGATTGTGGGTAAAACATAGATTGTGGGTACTGGTTAGAACAGCCTCGCCGAGGCGGTTCTCACAATCTATGTTTTGAGCAGATGTATGATAATATAAGATAATTTTTAACTGAAAAGCGAAAAGTGAATACGACACTATATATTATATATTGGCTGCATATGCGGCTGCATTTTATACTGTTTTCTATAATAGCTGCATTACCTATGGTTTCCTTATTGGCTGCATTTTCCTATATTTTAATATAGCTGCACTAAAGTGCTGCGTTTTATACTGACCCGTGTAGGGTTTAGTCTGGAAGTTACCTCCCCTGGCGAACTTTTAGTTTCTTGAAGGACAGCTCCATGTGGGGGTCCCATGCAGTATGCGACTAGCTGGACTTACCTTACCTAACCATCCCTCACCTACCTTACCATCCCTCACCTTACCATTCCCTATCCTACCCTACTCCACCCTACCCAACTCTACCCCACACCACTCCACCCACCTGCAGGCACCATGTTTTGGACCGTTTTGAAGAATACAAGTCTACTGTCTGTCCTTCTTTTCATAAAAGACTCCTATTTTTAGCTCACATGAGCCGAAGGCTCCGGGAGAGCTATTGTGATCACTCACCGTCCGTCGTCGTCGTCGTCCGTCCTTCCGTCCACAATTGCTTTAAAAGACATCACATAAACCCCTGAACAGAATTTGACTAAACTTGGCAGAAATGATCTTTGGGTGGTCCTCTCCCAAAGATGTTCAAAGAATTTCATTCCATGCAGAACTTTGGTTGTCATGGCAACGAAAAGGAGAAAATAAGAATAAACCTTTAAAAATATTGTCTAAAACCAGAAGGCCCAGGCCTTTGATATTTGGTATGAAGCTTCATCTAGTGGACCGCTACCAAGATTGTTCAAATTATAGCCTTGGGGCCAAAAACGACCCCGCACGGGGACCCATTGGTTTATTGCAGGCTTATATAGGGTAAATCTTTAAAAATCTTTTTGTCTGAAACCAGAAGGCCCAGGTCTTTGATATTTGGTATGAAGCTTCATCTAGTGGACCTCTACCAAGATTGTTAAAATTATAGCATTGGGGCCAAATATGCCCCCGTGCGGGGGTCCACTGGTTTCACATAGGCCTATACAGGGAACTCTTCTTGTCTGAAACCAGAAGGCCCGGGTCTTTGATATTTTGTGTGCAGTTTCATCTAGTGGACCTCTGCCAAGATTGTTCAAATTATAGCCCTGGGGCCAAAAATGCCTCCCGTGCCGGGGCCAACTGGCTTAACATAGACTTATAATGGGGAAAACGTTTAAAAAAACTTCTTGTCTGAAACCAGAAGGTCCAGGTCTTTGATATTTGGCACGAAGTTTCATCTAGTTGACCTCTACCAAGGTTGTTCAAATTTCAGCCTTGGGGCCAAAAATGCCCCCATGCGGGGGCTCACTGGTTTTACATAGGCCTATATAGGGAAAACCTTTAAAATCCTCTTGTCTGAAACGAGAATGCCCGGGTCTTTGAAATTTGGTATGAAGCTTCATCTAGTGGATCTCTGCCAAGATTGTTCAAATTATAGCCCTGGGGCCAAAAATGCCACCGTGCCGGGACCCACTGGCTTAACATAGACTTATAATGGGGGAAAGTAACTGTCAAACCATTTTGTGGGAAAGTAACTGTCCTTATGGCCTTCCTTTGTTTAGGTTTCCATTATGGTCTGGTCGCTTAATGTTTGTATTTCTTTCCCTTTGGTGTCTTGTATGGGTGGAGTAAGTTAATTGTATCAATTCCTGATCTTTGTTTTACTTCTACTTTACTTATAATGGGGGCAAACCTTTTAATAGCATCTTGTCTGAAACCAGAAGGCACAAGTCTTTGATATTTGGTATGAAGCTTGATCTAGTGGACCTCTACCAAGATAATTCAAATTATAGTCCTGGGGCCAAAATGCCCCGCGCGGGGACCAACTGTTTTTTTATAGTCTTATATAGGGAAAACCTTTAAAAAATTTCTTGTCTGAAACCAGAAGGCCCAGATATTTGGTATGAAGCTTCATGTAGTGGACCTTTACCAGGATTGATCAAATTTTAGCCCTGGGGCCAAATATGGCCCTGCCCCGGGGCCCACTGGTTTTACATAGTCTTATAGGGAAAACCTTTAAAAATCTTCTTGTCTGAAACCAGAAGGCCCAGGTCTTTGATATTTGGTATGAATCTTCATGTAGTGGACCTCTACCAAGATTGTTCAACTTATAGCCCTGGGGCCAAACATGGCACTGTCCCGGGTTTCACATAGACACATATAGGGAATACCTTTAAAAATATTATTGTATGAATCAAAAAGGCCTAGATCTTGCATATTTGGTATGAAACTTCATCTAATGGACCTCTTCCAAGATTGTTCAAATTATAGCCCTCGGGCCAAAAATGCCCCCGCACGGGGACCCACTGGTTTTAAGCAGGCTTATATAAAGGGTAAATCTTTAAAAGTAGAAGTAAAACAAAGATCAGGAATCGATATAATTAACTTACTCCACTCATCAAAGACACCAAAGGGAAAGAAACAAAAACATGAAGCGACCAGACCATAATTGAAACCTAAACAAAGGAAGGCCATAAGGACAGTTACTTGCCCACAAAATGGCCAAATGGCCATCCAAAATAAAAAGACACAAGTGATACACACAGTAAGTAACAAACAACAACATAAATAAACCGCCACAGAAGAACCGCCTTGAAACGGTCAAAATCTTTTTGTCTGAAACCAGGAGGCCCAGGTCTTTGATATTTGGTATGAAGCTTCATCTAGTGGACCTCTACCAAGATTGTTCAAATTAAAGCCTTGGGGCCAAATATGCCCCCGTGCGGGGGCCCACTGGTTTCACATAGGCCTATATAGGGAAAAACTTTAAAATGTTCTTGTCTGAAACCAGAAGGCCCGGGTCTTTGATATTTGGTATGAAGTTTCATTAAGTGGACCTCTGCCAAGATTGTTCAAATTATAGCCCTCGGGCCAAAAAAGGCCCCCGCACGGGGACCCACTGGTTTTACGTAGGCTTATATATATAGGGTAAATTTTTAAAAGTAGAAGTAAAACAAAGATCAGGAATCGATACAATTAACTTACTCTACCCATCAAAGACACCAAAGGGAAAAAAAAAACAAAAACATGAAGCGACCAGACCATAATTGAAACCTAAACAAAGGAAGGCCATAAGGACAGTTACTTTCCCACAAAATGGTCAAATGGCCATCCAAAATAAAAAAAACACAAGTGATACACACAGTAAGTAACAAACAACAACATAAATAAACCACCACAGAAGAACCGCCTTGGAACGGTCAAAATCTTTTTGTCTGAAACCAGGAGGCCCAGGTCTTTGATATTTAGTATGAAGTTTCATCTAGTGGACCTCTACCGAGATTGTTCAAATTATAGCCTTGGTGCCCAAAATGCCCCCGTGCGGGGCCAAATGGTTTTACATAGGCCTATATAGGGAAAACCTTTAAAATCTTCTTGTCTGAAACCAGAAGGCCCGGGTCTTTGATATTTGGTATGAAGTTTCATTAAGTGGACCTCTGCCAAGATTGTTCAAATTATAGCCCTCGGGCCAAAAAAAGGCCCCCGCACGGGGACCCACTGGTTTTACGTAGGCTTATATATATAGGGTAAATTTTTAAAAGTAGAAGTAAAACAAAGATCAGGAATCGATACAATTAACTTACTCTACCCATCAAAGACACCAAAGGGAAAAAAAAAAACAAAAATATGAAGCGACCAGACCATAATTGAAACCTAAACAAAGGAAGGCCATAAGGACAGTTACTTTCCCACAAAATGGTCAAATGGCCATCCAAAATAAAAAAAAAAACACAAGTGATACACACAGTAAGTAACAAACAACAACATAAATAAACCACCACAGAAGAACCGCCTTGGAACGGTCAAAATCTTTTTGTCTGAAACCAGGAGGCCCAGGTCTTTGATATTTAGTATGAAGTTTCATCTAGTGGACCTCTACCGAGATTGTTCAAATTATAGCCTTGGGGCCAAAAATGCCCCCGTGCGGGGCCAAATGGTTTTACATAGGCCTATATAGGGAAAACCTTTAAAATCTTCTTGTCTGAAACCAGAAGGCCCGGGTCTTTGATATTTGTTATGAAGCTCAATCTAGTGGATCTCTGCCAAGATTGTTCAAATTATAGCCATTCGGCCAAAATGCCCCCGTGCCAGGACCCACTGGCTTAACATAGACTTATAATGGGGAAACGTTTACAAAAACTTCTTTTCTGAAACCAGAGGGCCCAGGTCTTTGATATTTGGTATGAAGTTTCATCTAGTGGATCTCTACCGAGATTGTTCAAATTATAGCCTTGGGGCCAAAAATGCCCCCGTGCGGGGCCAAATGGTTTTTTCATAGGCCTATATAGGGAAAACCTTTAAAATCTTCTTGTCTGAAACAAGAAGGCCCGGGTCTTTGATATTTGGTATGAAGCTCCATCTAGTGGATCTCTGCTAAGATTGTTCAAATTATAGCCCTGCGGCCAAAATGCCCCTGTGCCGGGAGCCAATGGCTTAACATAGACTTATAATGGGGAAAAACCTTTAAAAATCTTCTTGTCTGAAACCAGAAGGCACACGTCTTTGATATTTGATATGAAGCTTCATCTAGTGGACCTCTACCAAGATTATTCAAATTATAGCCCTGTGGCCAAAATACCCCGTGCGGGGGCCAACTGGTGTTTTATAAGCTTATATAGGGAAAACCTTTAAAAATCTTCTTGTCTGAAACCAGAAGGCCAAGATATTTGGTATGAAGCTTCATGTAGTGGACCTTTACCAGGATTGATCAAATTATACCCCTGCGGCCCAGTGTGGCCCTGCCCCGGGGCCCACTGGGTTTATAGTGCAGATTATATTTTAGGCTGGTCCTTTGGGATCATTGAGTTTATTTGGTATCATTTTGAAAAGAGAGTTCTGCTTAAGCCGGTGCTAGAGAGCGTGGCCGGTGTTGCACATTTCAGTACTGGTAATGAACAGACTCAATAAAACGGAGTCTGCTATTTTCGTCTGTTTGGTGTATTACTTGCTTCCAAAGGATCTACTTTCAGAACTTATTTACTTAGTCTTTTATAGGGAAAACCTTTAAAAAAATTCTTGTCTGAAACCAGAAGGCCCAGGCCTTTTATATTTGGTATACAGCATCATCTAATGGACCTCTACCAAGATTGTTCAAATACTAGCTCTGGGGCCAAAACATGGCCCAGCCCCAGGGACCACATGTTTTACATAGGCTTATATAGGGAAAATCTTTAAAAATCTTCTTGTCTGAAACCAAAAGGCCCAGGTCTTTGATATTTGGTATGAATCTTCATGTAGTGGACCTCTACCAAGTTTGTTCAACTTATAGCCCTGGGGCCAAACATGGCGCTGTCCCGGGTTTTACATAGACACATATAGGCAATACCTTTAAAAATATTCTTGTATGAAACAAAAAGGCCTAGATCTTGCATATTTGGTATGAAACTTCATCTAATGGACCTCTTTCAAGATTTTTCAAATTATAGCCTCGGGGCCAAAAATTGCCCGGCTGCGGGGCCCAAATCTTTTGCATAGGCTTATATAGGGAAAACCTTTAAGAATTTTTTTATCTGAAACCAGAAAGCCAAGGCTTATGATATTTGATATTAAGCTTCATTTAGTGGACCTCTACCAAGATTGTTCAAATTATAGCCCTGTGGCCAAATAATTTCCCGCCCAGGGACCCACATGTAAATCTCTTAGCTCAGGTGAGCGACATGATCCTCTTGTTTCATTTTTCTAGTCATACACGTACTCTCAGTTTCAAAGCAGTAATTGCTAGTTACAAATCTAGCAGCTCTATTCTAAACTCTTTCATTTCATTCATCCATCCACCATTCATCCAGCCATGGATGCTGCCTACGCTCCGTGCGTATTTTGACATGACCTGGTACGTCGTGTTGTGAAAAAGAGTGTGGGTGGGTCTGGCGCGTCGTATGTAGAAATCATTGCAAGAATGAAAGCTGACGAAACGACATAAAATGGTAGTTGCTGAAAATTTTATGGGGCGCATAAAGGTCTGGTTGGCCATTTCTCGGGTGTGGGACTTAGTTTTGACACTTCCCTTTACAAAACTGAACGTGTCAGTTAAGGTTGTTCAAAATTACAATCCAAGCAACTGGCATCCGTGACTGTCTCGAAGACCTGAACATGGAGTACATAGTCCGTATTGAAGGGGATCCTGGAAGAAGTAAGCCGTACAGCTTGGCTCTCTCTCTCTCTCTCTCTCTCTCTTCATATACTGGGTCGGTCATACTTGGCCATTACCTCGCATGTGCCAGTTTCACGGAATATTTCCATTTTCGTAGAATACGAAAAATCGAAGATGTCCAAGGTCAAGACCAATTTTTCAAACTTGACAATTTTGGTGCAAATATTTTGTATCTTAACTTACTGCATCTTACAACATTGCAGAAGAACTAATCAACAACTTGTTTGAGTCAATCCCCCGTGTTCAAGTAGCTCAAAACACTTTAGTCATACACGTACTCTCAGTTTGAAAGCAGTAATTGTTATTTACAAATACAGCAGCTCTATTCTAAACTGTTTCCATTCATTCATCCATCCACCATCCATCCATCCGTGGATGCTGCCTACGCTCCGTGCGTATTTTGACATGACCTGGTACGTCGTGTTGTGAAAAAGAGTGTGGGTGGGTCTGGCGCGTCGTATGTAGAAATCATTGCCAGTATGAAAGCTGACGAAACGACATAAAATGGTAGTTGGCGAAAATTTGATGAGTGCTGGATTAATTGCTTTCGGGGAGGGGCACGGTCAGAACTCCATTTTCTGTTCTATAGGAGAAACATTTAAGAAAAAAAATGACGTACCACTTATTGTCCTTATTCGAAAGTTTGACGTGCCAACCAATACAGCAATAAAGAGATACGTGTTGTACTGGCATAATCTACAATGGTCTAATTGGCTGCACATCTTTGGATCCGTATGATTACGACTATATGGAGGTTCCTTTTCGTGTGTTCCATATAGCTGAATCATACGCCAGCTCGGTACGCATAAAGGTCTCGGATGTGGGACTTAGTTTTGACACTTCCCTTTACAAAACTGAACGTGTCAGTTAAGGTTGTTCAAAATTACAATCCAAGCAACTGGCATCCGTGACTGTCTCGAAGACTTGAATATGGAGTACATCGTCCGTATTCAAGGGGGTCCTGGAAGAAGTACGCCGTACAGCTTGGCACTTGTTGGGATTCTCTCTCTTTCTCTCTCTCTCTCTCTCTCTCTCTCTCTCTCTCTCTCTCTCTCTCTCTTCATAGACTGGTTCGGTCATACTTGGCCAATACCTCAGTTGGGTGTTGCGCTAAATTTAGAATTTAGCAGAAAAAAAAACTCACTGGATGATTTCTTAAAACAATTTACAATCTGCTTTCAGAGGTGTACTAAAACGCATACCTCTGGGTCCCAATCTACACAATGCGGGCTTTGAACTCCTCTGCAGTTTTGGCATTTACCACAGAGGAGGGAAGACTATTCCACTGAGAAATAGTTCTAGGGAAGAAAGAATTCTTCAGAGCATCACTATAGACCTGGTACCTACGATATTGACTGTTGTTTAATTTTGATGCCCTTGAGTCGAAGTAGTCACAGGGGTCAAGTATTTATCGTTGTTAAGAGACACTGTATCCAAGTGTATCATATAATAGAAGGTTATAGAGGACTGCTCACGACGGGCCTCCAACTATGGCCATTCCAGCTCATCGAGCATTTCGCCAACACCACTTCTGTTCCGCCATCGCCTGCCGGTCCATCGGACAGCCACCCTCTGAACCTTCTCAACCTGTTGAATCTGAGTTTTAACATAAGGGTGCCAAACAGGTGATGCATACTCGTGTTGAGGTCGAACCAATGTTTTGTATGCAACATCCTTTGTCTGCCTAGGAGCAAAAGCCAAATTGCGTCTAAGAAACCCATATGTCCTACTTGCCTTGGATGTAATCTCAGAAAAACGTTGACCCCAATCCAGATTATCAGTGATGGTGATGCCAAAATATTTTGCGGATTGGGCATGCTCCAACGTGTGCTGATGTAGTGTGTAGTTGAATTTAATCTGCTTGTCTGGAGGGTGCCGTGACACCCTCATTGAATTTGAACCTCATTTTCCAATCGGCCCCACTACGTGCTAGGCTTTCCAGGTCATCTTGTAAGATAAGGCGGTCAGAAGAAGTATATATTTGTAGGACACCAGACAAAACAGGGACTGGATCCGACGCTGGCCATCAAGTACAACTTGTTGTGAGCATCCAGAAAGCCATGAGTTAATCCACTTCAGTGTGGATCCTCTTATCCCATAATGATCCAGTTTATACAATAGTCTCCTGTGAGGTAACTTGTCAAAGGCCTTAGCAAAATCTAAGATAATTACACCCATGACTGTAGGTCAGTCTGTTTGTGGCCACGATTAATGGCCCCATCCAGTCTGCATCATCGCCCTCAAGGACGTCTCTCTGTTGACGATTGCTAAAAATATTCGAATTAAACGTAGACCGTCGCGTGAATTTGGCATAGAATACCTTATTAAACGCTTTGGACAAGTTGAGTAGGAGAAATGGCTGGAAAATATGAGGTCTTAAAAACCTACACATAGAACCGAAACATATAATGTCTAAGTACATGTATGTGACATTGGTTTTGAGACCATAGACCTGGGCGGCGGTATTACATAATAAAACGTTTCGCCTATGCGTACCAAGTGTGAACCAAATCTCAATCATATGATCTGGGTTATTTGTGTTCTTAAAATTTACAACATTTACAACAAGTTAAAATTAAATTTCTGAAACTGTGACATTGACCTTGACGCAAGGTATCTTAAATTTCTGTAAGATTTCTCAGTCTGTGACTTCACTCTTAAGGCCATGGGTGTGGGCAGGGATATTGCTGAATATAGCGCAGTGGCACAGTTGTTAAAGCGTTGGAATCAAGATTGAGCGGCTGGAATCAAGATCGAGCGGTTGTGGGTTCGATTCCCACTGGAAACAAGGGTGTCTTACCCCGACAACACAGCGAACACAGCGTCAATGGTGACAGCAGATACTTCCATTAAGATGTGTCTTTTATTATTTTCTGTCTCCAGAACATACCGAAAAACTAATAATAGGCCTCTATTTCGATAACATATCCGTATGACATAGTGCAACCAACGCTTTATAATCTGATGAAAATTTGTTATATTTTTCTTATTTTTACCCAAAACATAGGTTGAGGGTATTCGTTAGAACCGAGCGGTTCCAACGAGTACACAGAACCTACGTTAGGGAATAGAAATATGAAAATTAATGTAAACCCTTGTTTTCTCTATATAAAGTGGGGTGTAGATGGTTGTTCATTACACGGACTTGTTAACGTAATGATGATTGCGGCCTGTTTGACAACTTATTTAACTATTCTCTCTTTGTGTCTGTCTGTGTCTATGGAGGCGTTTGTGCTAAAAACGTGCAAGGCTGAATCACAGCTCAGCAGTGGGTCATGACAGCAACATATGTAAAATACAAAAATGACCGATTTCAAGTTAAACGTACACTATATAGGTCATTTTGGAGACGTAGGGACTTTTGTTTGTTTGATTTGACTGTTTGATTTATGGTTTAACGTCCCCGTCAACGCTGTAAAGGTCATTTTGGAGACGTTGCTTCCAATTTTGTGGGACTTTTACCCGACATTGAGATGAAATGGCAGCTCATGCCCTGTTGCCCAATGAAACCAATAGGGTTTACTCGTATAAGCATGGACGGACCGACTCGCACCACTTTACCTGGCAGGCTTAGCTAGTCTGGCCCAGAAAACATGTACACTCCATATTTTTCACTTCTGTGGTGTGTTCCTTACTTCAAAAGGATAACCCTTTTATAGAACATATTTAGATCCTCTAAGCGGTTTACCAGTACTCGTGTGCGGCCGGTTTCAGCTCTGCGTGGAAGCATTATGCAGCCCATGTATTTCTTCAAGCCCCGATGGGCGGGGGCGACGAAGGGACTTTTACCCGACATTGAGATGCAATGACATCTTAAGACCCAATGAAACCGATAAGATTCGCACCACTTTGCCGGGACAGGCCTAGTCCCTCTAAGCAGTTTATCAGTGCTAATGTGCGGTCGGTTTCAGCTCTGCGTGGTAGCACCATGCAGCCCAGTCTATTTCTCCAAGCCCAGATCATCGATGGGCAGGGACGTGACACTTGGAAGACTATTATTGTCAATAATCCATAATAAATACAATGAACCGCCTCGCTGATGTGGTTTAAATGAATACCAACAACGTAATACGTAGAAATAAGGAAACTATGACATAGCGTTTATGAGCTACACTGTTAGAAAACCCGCATTTGCCAACAGCGAACAATAAAGTTGCAGACCAGCCTGAATATCCACACAGTTTAATCAGCATCTGAATGCAGGCTTTCTCGTGGCGGGGATCATATGATACAGCAATCAAAGCACTGAGAGAACTGGTTGATCGATTATCTCTGAGTGTATTCTGGGAAAATGGTTATGAACGAGGACATAGACCGGTACGTTTAATCCTTAAAAAGTCTATTTCGTTTAATCCTTACATTTCTGTCGTTTAAACAATGCAGCCCCTGATCAGGCGCCGGATACTGCTGCGCCTGATCAGAGTCTACACTGTTTACCAAACAAACCGCATGAGTCCAGTCGAGATCGATTCTACTGTTAACCCTCTTAAGGGGAATGGGAACACCTGGCACATTTTTCCGCCATTTTTCAAAGGGAGACAACTTTCGGGGCTTCCTGTTCGGTTTTCTATAAGCCCTGTCCCAATAAAAAAGGAGTCTACTCTCAAAGGAAAGAATTTGCTCCTTAGGAGCAAATTCTTTCCTTTAAAAGTTGACCCCTGTTGACATGGGAAACAAAAATAATTTTGCAGGAGTTGCCTCCCCTGTAGGTGTTCCCATTCCCCTTAAGGCTGATCTTACCAAAAAAAATAAAGCAGCTATAAATAACCGTTACCTGGATTGCGTAAAAATCAGTACAATCACGTGGGCATCAGCAACGCAAAGCTGCTGAGTTCAGAAGCGGGGTGTTGATTGATTAACAAACGATCCAAAGTAATACAAGAGCTGGCAGTAAGCACTGGTCCATATCAGTCTTCACTGATGACCGACATGCTGAGCCATGCACTCCTTTGTGGATTAGGATTCATCACGAAAACACCCTACATAATTTTGACCGCCTTGAACACCACTTTTTTTAAAAGTAAAACTGGGGTTTACAGGGGTAAACCTTATTTTCTTATTTCTGGTTTGTGTTTTCCCTTAACCGGCTGAATAAATTATTTTTGCCACTGTCACTCTTATTATCAAATTACTTCAATCCACAAACTGAACCATTACGTAAACACGCCTTTACAAAACATTGCCACCTTTATCGCCGAAAAAAATTGAACATTTTATAATGAAAAATTGTGATATTTTTCTTATTTCTGCTCATAATATTGATTGTGGGCACTCGTTAGAACCGCCTCGATGAGGCGGTTCTAACGAGTACCCACAATCTATATTTTAGAGCAGAAACAAGAAAAACAAGGTATACTCCCGGAAACCCCAGTTTTACTATATAAAAGTGGGGTTCAAGGGGGTTAAAATTATATAGGCGTGTTTTCGTGATGTAGAGCTCTCAGAATCTGAAAAAGTGTCTTGCACATTGTCTATCCAATGAGAAAAGGCCGAGTTATGGTAGCCAAAGGATGACACTGGTTATTTGGTGGCGATTTTGACGCCCATTTCGGACTTTGCTGTTCACTTAACAAATGGTCCCCTTATGCAATCAAGATTAAAACTGCCAGGACCGTGACTGTAAATTTGTGTACATTCATGGAAGACCCTTTTTGCTTGTCACAACAAACATCATCTCAAATTCAAAAACATGAAAAATGTGGAAGGACGGACATTTATATAGGGTACCCGCAAAATTTTGCGTGGCCCTATTGACAAACAATGTAGATGCTGATCAGATAGCCATCTTATCTGGATCTAAATTGTTTACAAAGGTAGGGCTGTCATGATCAGCAGGACCAGGTTGAATATTAAGCTAAATCTGCTTTAACGCTGCATGCATACATTGCATCGACTCACTGGCATTTATTGAAAGGACCTGTTATTATACATGGTCGATATGACCATATCTATCATTATTGTGCTCCTGCCTAACTACTGAACAAGCCATAGCCAATATTTTGCATCTGCTACCATTGGTGTCAGATGGTCTTTTGATTGCTGCACGCTATGAAATCTTTAGATTTAGATCGTGTATGGGACACGCACACATACACGAAATGAAATAAAGTAATATGTCTTAAAATGACAGAGCGGGTAATTGACAAAGTAAAACAAAAAACAAATAAAAAAAAACACCAAAATAAAAACGGATGTATATGGAACCTAATATCAGTGGTGTACATTACGAAAACATGCCTATAAAAATACATTGTAACCTTTACCACCGAAAAACGAACATTTTAAGATGAAAAATTGTAATGTTTTTCTTATTTCTGCTCCAAATATAGATTTTATGTACTCGTTAGAACCGTCGATGAGGCGGTTCTAACAAGTACCCATAATCTATATTTTGGAGGAGAAATAAGAAAAATAAGGTTTACCCCTGTAAACCCCAGTTTTACTATATAAAAGTGGGGTACAAGGAGGTCAAAATTATATAGGAATGTTTTCGTGTTGTCTCTGTGCTGAGTGACCATTCATCACGAAAACACGCCTATATAATTCTGACCCCCTTGAACCCCACTTTTATAAATTAAAACTGGGGTTTCCGGGGGTATACCTTATTTATCTTATTTCTGCTCTAAAATATAGATTGTGGGCACTCGTTAGAACCGCCTCGATGAGGCGGTTCTAACGAGTGCCCACAATCTATATTTGGAGCAGAAATAAGAATAATATCACAATTTTTTAGCATAAAATGTTCATTTTTTCGGCGATAAAGGTGGCAATGTATATGTATAGGCGTGTTTGCGTAATGGTTTTGTGACCATTTTATGTTCACTATATGTTTGTGCCTGAATTTTCAGCAGCTGTAAACTCATCACGAAAATACGCCTATATAATTTTGACCCCTTTGAATCCCACTTTTATATAGCAAAACTGTGTTTTACAGGGGTAAATCTTATTTTTCTAAATACCACCGTTTTTCGTCCTAAAATTTTAGTTTTTTTTTCGGCGGCAAAGTCATCACGAATACACGCCTATATAATTTTGACCCCCTTGAACCCAAGGAGGTCAAAATTATATAGGAATGTTTTCGTGTTGTCTCTGTGCTGAGTGACCATTCATCACGAAAACACGCCTATATAATTCTGACCCCCTTGAACCCCACTTTTATAAATTAAAACTGGGGTTTCCGGGGGTATACCTTATTTATCTTATTTCTGCTCTAAAATATAGATTGTGGGCACTCGTTAGAACCGCCTAATGGTTTTGTGACCATTTTATGTTCACTATATGTTTGTGCCTGAATTTTCAGCAGCTGTAAACTCATCACGAAAATACGCCTATATAATTTTGACCCCTTTGAATCCCACTTTTATATAGCAAAACTGTGTTTTACAGGGGTAAATCTTATTTTTCTAAATACCACCGTTTTTCGTCCTAAAATTTTAGTTTTTTTTCGGCGGCAAAGTCATCACGAATACACGCCTATATAATTTTGACCCCCTTGAACCCCACTTTTATATGGTAAAACTGGGGTTTACAGGGGTAAACCTTATTTTTCTTATTTCTGCTCTAAAATATAGATTGTGGGTACTCCTTAGAACCGCCTCGATGAGGCGGTTCTAATGAGTGCCCACAATCTATATTTTGAGCGGAAATAAAAAAAATACCACAATTTTTCTTCTTAAAATTTTCATTTTTTCGGTGATAAACATAACAATGTATTTGTATAGGCGTGTTTTTATAATGTTACAATGTATTTTCGTAATGTCGACTCGCAATTTGTGCATTTGTAATGTTAAAGCACATAAGCCAAGCTTCCCATTTTGGACAAACCGTGTAGACCGTATCAGACGCCGCAGAGTGATCAGCGTCTGCACTATTTGTTTAAAGTACATTTACGTACATTTTGGTAAAACTTATTACAAACAAAACAAATCTGGCACCATTATATTTGGAAACGAACCTCTGCAAACTTATTAGGTGGGAGATTCCATTGTCATTTTAGGAATGAATTTCATTATTGTGGAGTTTGTCGATGTGTAAACTCCGGCAAATCACTCACAAACTATCTGATACAGTAGAACTTCGATGGCTCGAACACCGATGGCTCGTTTACCATGGATGTGTCGAACCCATTCTTGAGCCCCTAGCGAAATCCTCCAAATAAGAAATAGTGGGGGATAATTAAGGAGATTTTAGCCTTTTGTCTTGCAAATGTATACTGTGTGTACACATTAGAATCGCCTCGATGAGGCGATTCTAATGAGTACACACAGCATACATTTTCATTAAATAACACCGAAAAGATGTCTAAAAGTATTTCGTTATGCCTCCTGCAGTAACCATCAGTGGCTCGAACTACCCCTGTATCGAATAGATTTTCGTGGTCCCTAAGGTGTTCGAGCCATTGAAGTTCGAATGTAATTCGTTTCTTATAATTCCAGCTTTGTCATCGAAATGTTAAAATGCCACCAAATAGAGGATATTTGATTTTTTCAGTGTAAGATCGAATTTTATTTCATCGAATGAACACCAAAACTATTATTTTCACGAGTGGCGTAGCCACGAATGAAAATAGCAGTTTTGGTGTTCATGAGGGAAATAAAATTCGATCTTGCACTGAAAAAATCAAATTTTCTGTTTCTTACATGCTTCAAAAGGCAATATTTAGCGTCTTTAATGGTGTCGCTCACATTCGGAGAAAATTATCTTTGTTCCTGTTCGTTTCGCGTCAATTTAGTGGTGTCCATCGTGTTTAGTGGGTATACTATTGGGTGTAAACTGAAAGTTTGCACCTGAGAAATGGCCTGGGATGGTATTATTATGAATGATTAATGAAATAATTGAGAGAGTAGTTTTCCAAAGAAGTTGCTGGCAAGTCTAACGTCGCGCGACAAAAGACGTGACGTCAGCGTCATAAATGACGTCAGTAACGTCCCCGTCACACATGAACGGGCTATGCGTCAATTAGAACACATTTCAGTATTGTTCAGTTATCTGACAAAGATAAAATTGAAATTAGAGTTAGATTTGAAGAAAAAAGTAGTCCCAAACAGTGAAAAATAAAAAATGGTATTTTCACTGTTTGAAACAGTGAAAATATCGATTTATATTTCACTGATAAATCTCTATCATTCATTGAAAAGCATGTAAGAAAATGGTAAATTCGGGAATCATTTCGAAAGCGTAAGAATGAACTTACCAACTACCACGGCGGAAATGATTACATGTGTTCAGTTAGAAGCTGTGTTCGGCCCCCGCCCATCGGGGCTTGAAGAAATAGATGATCTGCATGATGCTGCCACGCAGAGTTGAAACCTACCTGCACACGAGTACTGAGGATCTAAGCCTGCCCAGGCAAAGTGGTGGGAGTCGGACCGCCCATGCTTATACACCCTATTGGTTTCATTGGGCGGCAGGGCTTGAGATGTCATTTTATCTCAATGTCGGGTAAAAGTCCCACAAAATTGGAAGCAACGACTCCAAAATGACCTTTACAGTGTTGACAGGGACGTTAACTCTCAAATCAAACAAAGAAACTGTAATCTTTGAAAGAAACCCAAGCGCAAAAAAGTCGTTTTTAAATTCTGACGTCACTTTATATTACTACTCAGACTTTTATTTCAACCAATCAAATCCCTCGAAATGTAAATAAGGATGGAGATTTGGAATGAAATATTGATTATTACGAGTATATTTTTGTCTTTCCAATTTGATGTGTAATCTGGTCCCAGTTGTTCAAAGTATCATTAACTTTACGAGTTCGTTAGTGTTCAAATGCTAACTGTTCAAGTATGTATATCGCTTATACTTTTTTGTTTTGGATTTTGTGGGAAAGTGACTGTCCTTTTGGCTTTCCGCTACTGGTGTTTTCATTAGGGTCTAGTTAATTCATGTTTGTGTTTCTTTCCCTTTGGTGTCTGGGGCTCCCATCAGTGACACCAAAGGGAAAGAAACACAAACATAAAATAATTAGACCCTAAGGGAAACATCAATAGCGGAAAGCCAAAAGGACGAAGTACAGTTACTTTCCCACAAAATGGCCACTTGGCTATCCAAAGCGATACACACACTCCAAGACAAACCATAACAAAAATAAACTGCGACAGAAGCAAAGACAGTGTAAGTGCATTCAGCACTAAAACAGTTAAGTGCACAAACCTTATTTCTTTAGCCTTTCACATTGTAAAACGGTAAATTAAAGACAATGGATAGGTAATATGCAACATTTTATACATTTTGCATGGTTTCACCAGGAAAACACGTCTATACGAGGGTAGGCTGAAAAGTTCTTAGCCTGACCAAGATCCAATGGTTTGTCCATGCTGAAAGTGCCTTATTTTTCAACATAGTCTCCCTTCCTGTCCATACACTTCCTCCAGCGATGCTGAAGTCCTTGGATCCCAGTGGTATAGAAGGTCTCATCTTGGTCCCTGAAAAACTCCTCCACAGCAGAGCTCTATCACCTCCTCGTCTGACAAATAATGCTGCCCAGCCAAGTGCTTTTTCATGTTTGGAAACAGGAAATAATCTGATGGAGCTAGATCAGGTGAATACGGAAGTTGATCAACAAGTGTGAAGCCACAGTCATGTACAGCAGCCATTGCGACAACCGATTTATGAGCAGGCGCATTGTCCTGATGGAACAAGACCCCTTTTGTCAATTTTCCGGGTCGTTTAGCCTTAATTGCGTTTCGCAATTGTTTTAGTAGATCTGCATAATACTCCCCATTAATTGTTCGGCCCTTTTGAAGGTAATCTAGGAATATTACACCCTTGGCAACCCAGAACACTGATGCCATCAACTTCCCTGCAGAGGAGACGACCTTTGCCTTCTTTGGAGGGGGTGAGCCAGGGTTCTTCCATTGCATGGATTGTCTTTTGGTCTCTGGCTCAAAGTAATGAACCCAACACTCATCCTGAGTGACAAAACGGTCAAGAAAACCATCTTGGTCTGCTTTAAAAATAGCCAAGTTGGCTTGTGACAGGTTCAGTCTGGTCAACTTTTGGTCAGGCGTCAAAAGCCGTGGCACCCATCTGGCGGAAACCTTTGACATTCCTTATTCACTGTGTAGAATGTTCTCTACTCGTTCACGGGAGATGCCAACAGTATTAGCTAACTGATTCTCAGTTAAACGCCTGTCATCCATCACGGCCCTGTGCACTTGGCTGATGGTTTCCTCAGTTGTTGCCGTTGTGGGTCGTCCACACCGGTCATCATCTTTAAGGCTGTCCTTGCCCATCTTAAAATTTGCTGCCCAACTTTTCACGGCTGCATACGAAGGAGCATCATCTCCTAATGTAGCAACTATATCGGCATGAATGTCCTTAGGAGCTAACTCCTTTTTATGGAGGTACTTGATGACACCACGATGCCAGGCTTTCTCCATTTTCTCAAAAACGTGCTAGTATCAATTTTCAAAGTCTAGAATTTCTACGCTATTGCAGGTAAACTGGAACTCATTTGAGTTAAGTAATAAAGGTTTGGATTTAATGAATACAAAATTTCATGGCTGTTCGATGCCTGCTTCTTGGTCAGGCTCAGAACTTTCCAGCCTACCCTCATATAATTTTGCTCCCCTTGAACCCCCCTTTTATATAGTAAAACTGGGGTTTACAGGGGTACGCCTTATTTTTCTTGTTTCTGTTCTAAAATATAGATTGCGGGTACCCGTTAGAACCGCCTCGATGAGGCGGTTCTAACGAGCACCCACAATCTTTATTTTGAGCAGAAATAAGAAAAAATCGCACCTTTCATCTTAAAATTCTAGTTTTTTCGGCAGTTAAGTTTACAATGTTTTTGTATAGGCTTGTTTTCGTAATGTATATTCTCATTCCGCAATACCACACTGGTCAATACATACGTACAGGCTGCGTAGCGGTCGCATAGGCTTCGTATTTTGGACGCTTAGGCTTCGATGAAAAATGTCGGATGACAGTTCGTCAATGCAGGTAAGAAGCTGTTTTTACGTTAATCTACCTTTTGTATTGCATTGCCCGATACTGACATCTGCCGTACGGACAACTTTATTAATGTGCGGCTTCGTCTGTTGCAAGAAAAAGTTTGAAAAACGGAATATAGAAAAATAGATCCCAAAAGAAATTTGGCATTCAACACAGATCCACCTGTATTTTCACTTTGGAGCGGTCGCCCTATGTAACTACACGTTTTTGGCTGGTGTTCTGGTCGATAAATTGTGAATAAGGATAATGAAATCGAAAAGCTAATAGTGGATATGCTATTCGCCTGATAAATCAGGGAATTGCAGGCTCGACCCCGGGTTTCACCAGACTTTCGGATGAGTCTTTAAACCGAGGGCCCGTCTCCGTATGACCTTGGCTGTTGGTGGGACGTGAAACTGAAACACATTCACTCACTCACTCGAATTTACCTTTATGCAAGGATGCATCTGATGACGTCTAGCTGCAATGACTAGAAAACTATGACACGCACGCGTTCATATTCTTCTCAAATGCATTTTTGAGGCTAAAACCGATGTTTGAAGCAGAAGAAGAAAATAAAACAGATTTTCAAAGAGAATAAATGTTAAACTTACAATGAAAAGCCTGAACTTCTCCAAAGCAAAGGGATAGAATAGCCTAATTTATTGATCAGTAAAGGCTTTAACACTGCCCAATTTGCACACAGTTTAAGATTTATGGTCAGTGTTATAGTAGTCGCAGATAAAATTGACTAAGCGGAGCCAATTTATTCTTGCATCAAACCTAGTCATTCTTTTGGAATGTTTTGATGCGAGACAATAAGGTTTCACAGTCTAACATCGACGTCATAATCCTCGAATGACGTCATAAAATGGCTGGTTTTCGCGCCACGCTCTTCCTCTTCGTGATTAATCATAGCTCTTTTCCATTGCCATTATAGGCGTACGGTGTTAAAATTTTGCGGAGGGCAAGACATTATAACTTGCACTTTTTAGATGTTGTGCGTAAACTGGTCTTCAGAAAAAAATCTTTTCGTTTGTATGATTCAGTATTTAATTCAGAAAAATACCGATATTAACACCATAAAATTTTATCTTTAGCTTATCTGGTATAGTTTGTGAAAGAAGAAAAGGCGAAAACGAAAATGAGTCTGCACCTTTTGCTTCTAACTTTACTTCTAAGTTTATCGTTGAGTTTGCGAAATGAAATACCATATGTAACTCACGACAACTTCAAATCAGTTACTGAAGGTAAACAAAGCATATTTCTGTATGTAGAAGGAGACGGCGAATGTACAGATTGCAAATTGCTTTATCACAAATTTGTAACGGCCATGCAAACTTTTAAAGAGAGCTATGAAATATTTTTCGGTAGAGTTGCTGACAAACATCTTGTGGATCTGTTTGAAGTGGATGTTTTTCCAGAGATAGTCTATTACGAGATAAGAAGCTCTATTCCAAGAAGATATAGGGGTGGTATAACAGCCATTGCGTTAGAGGAACTGATTGCAAACGTTATGTTTGGCAAGACTGACACTTTTAAGAAACATTATTCTGTTGAACTAACAGTAACAAACTTTGATGAAATTCTTAACAATCCGGATCAATATAGATTAGTAATGCTGCATGAACATGACGACGAAGACGATATCAAAAAGTTTGAAGAAATCGCTAAAACGTATGATAACGAGAAAGAAATAGTGGTAGCAAGAATAGATGTTGATAAACAAAAGCCTTTAAGGCGCGAATTCGCATCTTTGGATTATCCCTGTTTCTACTGGTACTCAAAAGGAAAAGATACAACAAGAAAACGTTATGGAGGTGAGCTGGACTTGAAACAAATGGTGAACTTTTTGAATACGGAAACCGGATTTCAAAGATTGCCAGGAGGGGCTCTTGAAAACAAAGCGGGCCTCATAAAGCAAATGGATAAGCTTATACAATCACACATTAAAGATATATACGAAGTCAAGAATTTAGATGCACTTTTGAAAAGAATGAATAGAATTTTAGCAAAGATAGAAAAGGGCGACGTAGAATTCGGCGAATACTATATTCATTGCGTAGAAGAAGTTAAAGAAGACAAAACTATTGATTCATTAGGCGAAGAAAGAAATCGTTTGTTTAGAAGAATTGATGATGACGATGTAGGACCAATTAAAAGAGACAAACTTTCAAAAAAGATTAATATAGTTAATAGATTTATTGATATATTAGGTCAACACATCCTCAATGATATGGGTAAGGGGGATATGGGTCTTATAAAAAGTTTTGATTTAGAAAATGACAATTCTGATGAAATTGATTTAGATGACAGTTCAGATAAACAACCAATTATGTTTCATGAAGACCTTTAAAATGCATCGTCATCAGGGATACATTCATACTTTGAACATATTATGCTTGCTTTTAGTACACTAATACTCGTCTATAATTACTCTAAAAGGAAAAAGGCTCATCCCCATTAAACACAGCCGTGCGACATAGTGCAGTCTGTCACATCTCCAAACTGGCTACTTTTCTAATGAAAATCTGTGATATTTTTTCTTATTTTTACTTCAAACATAGGTTGCGGTTCTAATGAGTACCCACAACCTATGTATTGGAGCAGACATAAGAAATATAATGTAAACCCCCGTAAACCCCAGTTTTCTCAATATAAAGCGGGGGTTAGGGGGGTGTTCATTTCACGGACATGTTCACGTGATGTTACCTTTTATTTAAGAATCCTCGAACAAAAATAAATAAATACGAGCTAGTAATTAAATAAATAAATAAATAAATAAATAAATAAATAAACAAACAAAATAGTTTTCAGATCTCAAACTTTATTCGTTCCAATTTAAAACTTATCCTTCTGAACGCGAAACCCGTACCCAGATCAAAACAATAGCCCCGAAAAGCGAAAAGAGACTTTCGAGTAAATGTGTTAAGAAAGTCTCAAAACAGTGTGTATACAAACTTTCGTCATGGTCCTAAGTATTGGGACAAATACCCTGTAATTCATCGACTTTGAGGCTTTTAATAAGGTATCTATGGTTCGTACCATTCCTCCCCAGCAAGCACATGACGTAATTGTGACGTCACATCAACGTCGATGCAACGTTATGACGTTTATGCAAAGTCACATCAACGTCGGTGCAACGTCGTGACGTTGCACCGACGTTGATTTGACGTTGCCCTTGCGACGTGTGCCTGCTGGGTCAGTTCCTCTCAAACACAGATCAACATCGTAGATGTTGAGGCAATATAATAAGACAAAATATAGAATGCAAGAAACAACTATTAACGTCTACGACTGATAAATAAGAGAAATATTAAAATTCCCTGTTGAAGGATTGTTTAAGGACGTGTCACCAGTAAACAATTCTGATTCTGAGCAGAAATGTCCATTTTTGGAGATATGAAAGCATACACTATGTCACGTGGGTGTGTAATCGTAATGGCGCATTAGTTCATATCTCCGGAACTGATATTTATTCTGATGATGCGGTTCTAGCGAGTATCCACAATACATGTCTTTGAGCAGAAATAAGAAAACAAGTATATACCCTTGTAAACCCCAGCTTTCTTTGCATAAACTGGGATAAGAAGGGTATCCCTTACGCGTAATGTAGGCTGGAAAAATGGTCCTGAACGAGGCGGTTCTAAAGCCTATTCTATTGCACTGGCGTTTGTAAAGAGACGTCTGATTGGATAACGACAAAAATTTGCTACAGTATGCAATATACTCTTGGAAACCCGGCGTCATCTAGTTACGTCGCTCTTCAGTGGTCTGTATTTGGTTTTATGCAGCTCTCGGTGCTTGCCGCTGTGAGCAAATAGATCGACTTTTGAACAAAAATGTTAAACAGTGCATTAGAATGGGGATAACTATATTGAAAATTGTTATTTGGGAAGGTAAATCCGCAAATTACGTCACCTTTATGGTTCCGCTTTCGCTACGCTGTTTAACGAATTTTCCGACAGTAAAACCGCTAATTTATTCCCCCTCCCCCCCCCCCCCCCACCCCTCCCCAATTGACAGGTAAGCAGGTCCGTGTAATAAAAACCCGTCCAAACACCACTTTATATAGAGAAAACTGGGGTTTACGCGGTAAACATTATTTCTGCTCCATGAAATATGTTGTAGGTACTCGTTAGAACGGCGGTTTAAACGAGCACCCAAAACCTATGTTTGGTTTAAATTAATAAAATATGTCAAAAATTTATCAGAAAAATAACCGGTTTTGGGATATGAAAGAATACACTATGTCACTACCCTCCACATGACGTAATTGTGACGTCATATCAACGTCGATGCAATGTCATGACTTTTATGCAACGTGACATTTCACCGACATTGATTTGACGTTGCCATAGCGACGTGTGTCTGGTGGGTATGTGTTGGTACTGATGCTGCTGTAAACGTTTTAACCTTTCAAGCGCTAACCACAACTAGCAGTGGACATTTTAAAAGGCGTTTTCTTATGTTCCAGATAAAATAAGGTTTGAAATTTCATTTAATTGTCAAGCGCTTTCGGCCTAGAAATAACAAAAATGAAAAAAAGAAGTAAACAATAAAATAATAAAACATAAAGAAGAAAAAATAACAGGCTTAGACCCCTTAAGCGGTTTAACTGTACTCAAGTGCGGTCAGTTTCAACTCAGTGTGGAAGCACCATGCAACCCATTATATTTCTGCAAGCCCCGAAAGAAAGAAAGAAAGAAAGAAAGAAAAACGACTGACAGTCAATGATATGACTTTCTTGCGTGTACTTTGTGTTTAGTGAATAAAATGTTTAATTATGAAATGTAACATCTTGGAAAATTTCAATAAGCCTCATCGATTGGCAGAAAATGTAAAACCATAGTTGTGCTTTTCGATTGACCGTGAAAAGTTTGCATAAGGAATGATGGCCAAGATTGTCATCATGGTCATAATTAAACTCCTAGTTACAGTCCAACTGTACTAGTCACAAAAGGTTATGCATTTCTTTGGTGACCAGAATTCACCCTGTGCACATCGTTTCTTTCTTGCAAAGATCATATTACTGTGATAATCTGTTACTTCACCAACTGTATAACACGAAATGTGAGAAATAAAGATTTTACTGTTACGACATTCTGAAGCTTTGAAGTTTTCACGATCAATCCGAATTAACAATGAAATACTGTTCAAGAAATCGATCTCCTAACAAACTCTCAATATGCGCCCAAGGAGCGCTGAACGATCTCATCGATCTCCCAAGGAACTATCTGAGGGATCAATCATTGAACGCCATCTTTATCCTACCCTGAGGTAAGGATGGCTGCAAGAGCTTTAAAGGATTTTAAGCCCCCGTTGAAATCAGATTTAGAGTTAATTAAAGTATGGTAGAGATTACTGAGATACCAGTTGGAGCTTGGCCCCCCGCCAGTCGGGGCTTGGAGAAATACAATGGGTTGCATGGTGCTTCCACACAGAGCTGAAACTGATCGCACTTGAGTACCGTTAAACCGCTTAAGAGGTCTAAGCCTGTCCAAGCAAAGTGGCGCTAGTTGGACCGGCCGTTTTGGTTTTATTGGGCATCAGGGCTTGAGATGCATTTATCTCAATATAGGGTTAAATAGAAGTGAAGGCAATGATCAGCAATCGATACAATTAACCCACAGCTCCGGAAACCCAAAAGTAAAGTTACTTTCCCCCAACATGGCAAATTTGCTATCCACAACAAAATAATATAAGCGATGCACACACTCAAAGACAAGCCATACAAAAATAAATCGCGACAGAAGAACCACCTTGGAACGGTCGGTGAAACTAATTCCACTTGGTGGGGGAGGGGGGGGGAGGGGTGGCGGGGTTGGGGGACTTAAATCGATTTTACGTGGCCGAAATCCTCGCCCTTACTTCCCGATTTAGACAAATAATTTGTTCAGTCCGCATGAAGACCTCCTAACACATCTACATGGGTGGCCGTAGGAAATTTTCTCCTTTTCGTTTTACTTTCGGTGTAACAGTATTTTTTTTTTCATTTTCTTAAAGAGAAATACATACCATACATAATCCGGGCAGGTGTGAGAACTGCTCCCCGTGCCTAAGCGAGCTAATGGTCAATATATTTATGACGTCATCATAAGACATATACAATGGTGGCCCTATGGAAAATTGCCATCCTCGTTTTACTTTCGGTATAACAATATTTTTTTACATTATCATAAAGAGGTATACCCATCTTACATGGTCCTTGCAGGTGTCAGAACTGCAACCCGGGCGTAAGCGAGCTATTGGTCAATATATATCTGACGTAATATTAAAATTCACTTATAGCAGGTGAACATTTTCTTTTTTTTTTTTTTTCTTTTTTTTGCGATTTCACACTAATTCTGTTATATAAAGAGTAGAAATGCTAAGCATAGAGGCTTTTGAAAACTTCTTATGCCCCCGAATCTTTTAGATTCGGTGTGTCCCCGAATCTTTTAGATAGTTTAGTATAGTTTTTGGTCTGTCTGTCTTATTGTTTGTTCGCAAAAGGCATAACTTTTGAATGGTAACTGGTATGGCTTTCATTTTTCGCATGCGCATTCCTTGTCACCAGACCTTTCCAGTGGTACCATAGCTTTTGACCTCATGACCTTGTCCTTGACGTATGACCTACTTTTAAAAAACTTTAACACTGGCCATAAATTTTGATTGGTAAGCGATGTGGCTTTCATATTTAACATGTGCATTCTATGTTACAAGAATTTCTAGTGGTATCATAATGGAGGTGGTAGCTTCTCTTTGCTTCCTAGGAGACATTGTCTCTGCAGTAGGCGGCTGTAATCTTTCGACAACATAATGTGTGAAAATTGCCTGGAAGAAGTTCAAGGATATGCTACCAGTTCTGTCTTCTCCGCCATCTCACATTCAAGACATGTGGCCGTGTGTACAGCTCTTGTGTGCGGAGTGCAATGCTCCATGCCAGCGAGACTTGGCCATTGACAAAACCTAACCTCAAATGACAGGGCAATGATCAGATAGATCTGCAATGGCAAGTTGCAAGTCACTCTCACCGTCGGGTGCAGTGAGCCACTTGTGCGGCCTGGCATTGCGGACCTGCACCTCATCCTTGAGGCGAGAAGGCTGCACTGCTATGGACATGTGGCACGCTACAACGGATCAGTCAAGACAGCCTTTGACATAAAGGTGGATGGAACGTGGACCTGGGGTGCCCCGGATAACCTGAAAGCAGCCGCAGTGAGTGAAAGCTGTCAGCTATCTACCCTTATGATAGACATACATGGAGAGCTGGTGTGAGATCTGCCATTCGTACAGCAAGCCAGCTACCTAGAAGTGGTCCACTTATGTAGATGTCATCCCTGTACCTGCACGTTTATAAAAATCCGATGATGATGATGATGATGATGATGATATCTTTGTACATGTAAATATTTGTATAAATAATACACTGCACTTTGAGTAAAATAGAAGTGAAGGCAATGATCAGGAATCGATTCAATTAACCCACAGCTCCCACCAGAGACACCAAAGGGAAAGAAACACAAACATGAAACAACATAGTACTCTAATGGTAACATCAATTGCGGAAAGCCAAAAGGACAGTTACTGTCCCACAAAATGGCCAATTGGCTATCCAAAACAAAATAATATAAGCGATACAAATACTCAGACAACCCGTAAATCGATTTTACGTGGTCTCAATCCTCGCCCTTATTTCCGTCACGGTTTAGACAAATAATTTGTACAGTCCGCATGAAGGCCTCATAACTCATCAGTGCAACATCTCCATGAACACAAAAATCAAACAGCCACAGAGATGAAACAACGGCGAGGACTCGACAACAAGAAACCACTGAATTGCTGGAGCAAAAGAAGACCAACAGTTAGACTCAGATTGGCCCGACCAGATACAGAGCATAAGGCACCAATCAACATTACACAAAATTAGATACTCTCTAATTTTCAGTAGGTCTTTATTCTGGAACTGACATAGAATCTGAGGCCTGACCCACCGGCGTGCAATTAAAGAGGGAAGCAAAGTTGTCAACTGTGATTGGGTTAAACCATGCATGCACTCTGTCGTATAACATTTATGTTGTATCATATATTTTTATATCGAAGAATGATTTTTCAAAATTTGGTGCTGAAGTCATCGCATGTATACATTTTTCTGAATTTATATACTAAGTCACCATAAAATTCGGGGTCGGATAGACCTTGTTACAGAAGAGACTTAAGTCCAACATTGAATTTTGAAATTAAATCCGAATGATATCTATAAAATTTTGAAAAAGGCTTTGCGCAGTTCATGATACCGATAACCCTGATTAAGTATGTTAGCAGTTAACACTTTATTAGAAGAGTTGAAGTCAATTACATGACAAGACACTCTGGCAAATCGAATTGCTTGCGAAATATAAACGCCATAGGATGCCGCACGAGGAATATCATCCAAGATAGGAAAATTTACAATCTCAAAATCAAAATCATCGCGTTCATCATAAAGTTTGCAAGAAACAATCCCATCTATAATAGATAGATGTAAATCCAAAAACGGTGTCTCAGTATCGAAAGAATTTGCTTTATTTAACTGAAGTTCTGGGGGGTAAGTATGTATATTGTAGCCTTGACATATTTAAGAAATATATGTAATTTATTATTTTTATGTGGACAACGATTTCTCATATATAAATACCCACTTGAAAAGTAGAAGTAAAACAAAGATCAGGAATTGATACAATTAACTTACTCCACCCATAAAAGACACCAAAGGGAAAGAAATACAAACACTAAGAGACCAGACCATAATGGAAACCTAAACAAAGGAAGGCCATAAGGACAGTTACTTTCCCACAAAATGGCCATATGGTCATCCAAAACCTAAAGACACAAGTGATACACACAGTAAGTAACAAACAACAACATAAATAAATCGCCACAGAAGAGCCGCCTTGGAACGGTCAGTGGAAGATTTCCACTGGGGGGCTTAAATCGATTTTACGTGGCCACAATCCTCGCCCTTACTTCCGTCGCGATTTAGACAAATAATTTGTTCAGTCCGCATGAAGGCCTCCTAACTCATCAGTGCAACATCTCCGTGAACACAAAAATCAAAGAACCACAGAGGTGAGACAAGGGTGAGAACTCGACCGCAAGAAACCACTGAAATGCTGGAGCAAAAGAAAACCAACAGTTAGACTCCGATGAGCCCGACCAGAGACAGAGCATCAGGCACCAACCAACATTATATATGTCACCCGGTATTGTTAAGTGTGATCGTTCGAACTGTGAAATCTGCATATGCATGCGTGTCGGCCGCAAGGACAGTCACCTCATTTTGTGTATCACAATGAATTAAAGAAGAGGTTTTTGTATACAATAAGCATGATGAGGCAGTATCGAAAGCTTTAGGAGTTACCATTACAATACGTTAATAAACTGAAAATTTCATCATATATCTGGCACTATCAGTCCTCTGTATGTACTATATTGTATTCAATGAATGTCCATGTCTAAGAAAACAACAGTGTTTTCTCTTCCATTTCCATCCATAGTATTTAAATTAAATCTCACTGGAAAACGCATAGTGTCAATCTGAACCATTGTGCTGTATTGTCATTATAATTGCAGTTGGTGGTCCTTTACATCCTCCTTAATTAACGAGAAGAAAATGTATACTTTATATTTCTCACCATCAAACATCTCAAAAGTTTGATCGAAAATGTGACATTCCTGCAATTTACGGACAAATTTGAATAAATTAAAGACCGTAAGTAAGGGTTACGTATTAATAAAGACAATTGTCACTGAACATTTGCTGCGGTCTCGACAGCTGCAGGATTCGTACTTCCGGTTGCCGTTTTGCCATGCAAAACGTACCTTTAAACCTTCCTTAAGAATATGTGATTAATCATTTCTTTGACACTTTTTTGTCGTAGTTGGTCAGAGTATAGGATTTGTAAAAGAACATGGTCAACACTTTTCTGTATGGTTTTCATTACATTTTCGGACGTCATCATTATTTGACGTAGTACACCTTTATCCCTGTGGTCCGGGAATGACACCTGCAATTTTCTGAAGCCAAATACATTCATCTTCAATTACCTTGAATTAAATAATTGTTATTCTGAGAGTAAAACGAAAGTGATTGTTAGCTACCTTCTGAAAAACGGCCACCATGCGAATCAGTGCAATATCTACATGAACAAAGTTTTAATTAACTTTATGTAAATTTAGTACATCATCAGTTTTAAACAAGAGGCCTAAGATTTATGTGTGTTTGGCACTCAGGAGGTAATGAGTTTAAAGAAGATTGATCATGGAATATTTTAAATAAATTCCACTTTCTAGTCAACAGTTTATGTACTCGGCCCCCGCCCATCGGGGCTCGAAGAAACAGATGGGCTGCAAGATGCTTCCACGCAGAGCTGAAATCGACCGCACACGAGTACTGGTAAACCGCTTAGAGGATCTCAGCCTGCCCAGGCAAAGCAGTGCGAGTCGGTCCGCCCATGCTTATAAACCCTATGGGTTTCGTTGGGCGACAGGGCTTGAGATGTCATTTCATCTCACTGTCGAGTAAATGTCCCACAAAATTGAAAGCAACGTCTCCCAAATAACCTAAACAGTGTAAACGGGGACGTTAAACCACAAATTAAACAAATAAAACAGTTTATGTACAAGCCCAAACCTGCCCAGGAAATAGCGTGTTTTGATAATCCGCCATGAACTATTAGTGTTGACTGGGCTGTTAAACACCAGACCATACTAAACAAAAACCGTACTTGTTAAGCACACAGATCTAGTCCTGCCCCCCCGCCCCCGCCCCCGCCTCCCCCCCACCACCACCCCCCCCCCCACCACCACCACCACCACCACCACCCCGCCGAAATAGACCGTGCTGCATGACTAAAACCGAACGCACATGAGTACTGGTAAACCGTTTAGATGGCCTAAGCCTTCCCAGGCAAAGTTGTGTGAGTAGGACCGTCCCTACGTATAAACCCTATTGGTTGCTTGAGACAAAAACAACAGGAAAGTACTCACAACATGTTTTAACAAGAAATAACAGTTACTTAATTGCCCCCTTACACATCTTATCTAGAGCAATTCGAGTTCCATGTATCTTAATTCATATGTCCAGCTGACAATGGCTTAAATTTGGGGCAAGGCCTACTATCCTTGTAGCAGGTATGGGTAGTGGGGGAATATTTGTTATTTTTTCTGATTATACCCTTTCACTCATTTGTCTCTATATAATATACAAAAGAGAAATGACATCACACGGAAAACACAGTAAATATTGTTATTTCCAACCGGTTTCGTTTATAACTCATCAGGGGAATAGTACAATAACACAAGAAAGCCGCCGAAGGCTATGTCGCGCCTGTGGGGACGCAAAGTCATCGAAGCATGACATGTAGGTCAAGGTCAAACATAGATGCTCGCACAAAAGATTCCATTCTCAAATGCAAGCTTGTACTAAGTATCATTATTGAAGCTCTAATAATTCTTGAGAAATGAACTTAACCATTAGGGGGAACGCTAGGGTGGTCGCAATATTTTACAAAGTCAGTGAACCATGAAATTTAGGTAAAGGTCAAATATTGATACTTGCGTTTAAGTTGCCATCCCCAGATTCAAGTTTGCACCAAATATCATTAATGAAGCTCTTATAGTTCTTGAGAAATAAACTTGACCATTAGGGTGAACGCTAGGGTGGTCGCAATGTTTTACAAAGTCAGTGAACCATGAAATATAGGTCAAGGTCAAAAATGGATGCTTGCATTAAAGTTACCATCCCCAGATACAAGTTTGTACCAAGTATCATTAATAAAGCTCTTATAGTTCTTGAGAAATAAACTTGACCATTAGGGTGAACGCTAGTGTGGTCACAAATGTTGGCGCCTTGACAAACGGACGAACGAACGAACGGACGGAAAACCGGGCGCCTATAGCGCGCCATGCTAATAGCAGGCGCAACAAAAATGGCGTTACATCGCGACGTTATTTAGTAACGGATAAGATATATACACAGCACACAAAATAAAACGTCATGCGGCAAAATGGTGCCGTTAGTGATTGTTAAGTTTAGGTTTGAAAACCTTAATGAAATACTTTTCTTTGGATAACCTTGCTGAAACATTATTATTGTGAAACTTGTAAAACGGAAAAATCGAAAATTTTGGGTTGTTTAGAGAACATAGGTCGAAATGGAAACTGACGGGCAGTTGCCTCGTTGATGGGTCTCTTATTTGTTGGTCATGAACTGTCCGTCGGTTTCGAATTTTGTCACCTGTCTGTCCAATGTAGAATTCTTTGCAGCCATTACAAATTCAAACATACAATACATTTTTGACAGAGCAGTTCACGTTTTCTTTAACGTGAAATATTTTGTTATTTAACTGTAAGGAAGATCCTTCAATAATGAAATTACAAAGTCCGCATCGTGGCTCATTGCATTTAGTAACAGATGGGGTAGTATTTGTTTCACTGAATTGAGATTTTATTAACATATGTTTTAAATTTGGGAGTTGTCGCTTGCATTTTATGACCTTGGTGTTGCTTATTATTCTATCCATTGTTTTATCAGGGTTTAAAATTGTCATGTTATCTTTCAAAATGCCAAACATTTCTTTATGTTTCGGACTGTGTGTTGAGATAAAAGGCGTTATATTTTCCTCCACTTTTTCCTTTACATTCAGCAATTTTTTTCGTGGTATTTCTAAGGCTTTATTTATTCCAGAATGTATTATTGGCAGTGGATAGTTTCGTTTGGTTAAAGTGGTGGCAAGTTCTTTTTAACGGTAACTAAGTATATTTTTATCAGAACAATGGTACAGATTCTTCGAGCTAAGGAAAATGGTATATTGGTTTTTATTTGTTTTGGGTGACAAGATTTGAAATTTAGGTATTGTTTTGAATCAGTGACCTTAAAGTATACGTATGTCTGTTGAAATGAAAGTTCCCGTTTTAATGACTACTATGTCCAGGAAGGGTAGTTGTACGGGGTTAACCTCAATTTTAAATTTGATATCTTTATGAAGAGAGTTAAGTATATTTTCCATTAAATTTAAATCTTTATGTGACCTTTGCGTAAGTATGAAACAATCGTATAAATATCTTTTCCATTGATTCTCTACATATTGTCCAAACCGTTCACCCATTTCTTGCTTGATTTTTTCCTATGAAGTCTCTCATGTGGGACAATTGAAATCCGCCTATTACATGTGTCCGATTTAAACCGCGCGACAAATTGTATAGAAATTAATAGGCCATGTGAATCTAAGACATGATATAAAAAAAATACTAGGCTAGATAGCGAAAATGTGATTGAAAATTCAATCTTTTATCTTAATTTTGATTATAATTTTATATTTTTAAATAAAATTTAAACTGGTCAATTTTGAAATGAAAATAGGACCCATCGTCTCGTGAACCGCTCGTTTACTTCAATAAAAATTAGCAAAAACTCACGAGGGTGTCTGTTTTTATACTGTAATAGTTAAATTATAAAATACGTTGTTAAAAATGTGATTGAAAATTCTAGAAGAAAAATGTTTTTTTCTTTCCAACAGTATCAAATAATTGAGGATCAAATAAAAACAAAGTTAGTCATTTTCATGTTGTTTTCTTGCCATTTTCAGTACTTTGAGCCGTCTCTCCTCATTGTATCTATTTATAGCTATCGGTTCTCATATTACGCGATTATCGGATTCCTCGTGTGCGATCCTATGGCGTTTATATTTCGCAATTAATTCGATTTGCTAGAGTGTGTAGTCATGTAACTGACTTCAACACTCGTAATAAATTATTAACGGCTAAACTTCTTAATCAGGGTTATCGGTACCATAAACTACGCAAAGCCTTTTCAAAATTTTATAGATAGCATTCGGATTTAATTTCGAAATTCGATATTTGACTTAAATCTCTCCTGCAACAAGGTCTATCGGCCCCCGAATTTTATGGTGACTTAGTATATAAATTCAGAAAAAATATATAACCGCAATGACTTTAGCACCCAATTTCGTGAAATCATTCTTCGATATAAAAAGATTGGGTACAACATAGATATTATACGACAGGCTGCATGCATGGTAGTTAACCCAATCTCGGTTGGCAACTTTGCTTCCCTCTATAATTGCACGCCGGTGGGTCAGGCATCAGATTCTATGACAGTCCCAATGTAAAGGCTTATTGAGAATTAGAGAGATCTAATTCAAGGTAATGTTGGTTGGTGCCTGATGCTCTGTCTCTGGTGGGGCCCATCGGAGTCTAACTGTTGGTTTTCTTTTGCTCCAGCATTTCAGTGGTTTCTTGCTGTCGAGTCCTCATCGTTGTCTCACCTCTGTGGTTCTTTGATTATTTGTGTTCACGGAGATGTTGCACTGATGAGTTAGGAGGCCTTCATGCGGACTGAACAAATTATTTGTCTAAATCGCGACGGAAGTAAGGGCGAGGATTGTGGCCACGTAAAATCGATTTAAGCCCCCCCCCCCCCCCCCCCCCACCCAGTGGAAATCTTTCCACTGACCGCTCCAAGGCAGTTCTTCTGTGGCGATTTATTTATGTTGTTGTTTGTTACTTACTGTGTGTATCACTTGGGTCTTTTTATTTTGGATGGCCATATGGCCGTTTTGTGGGAAAGTAACTGTCCTTATGGCCTTCCTTTGTTTAGGTTTCCATTATGGTCTGGTCGCTTAATATTTGTGTTTCTTTCCCTTTGGTGTCTTTGATGGGTGGAGTAAGTTAATTGTATCGATTCCTGATCTTTGTTTTACTTCTACTTTAATCGGAAATTTCCGGGTTTTATCAGGTTTAAGACGAATCTCAAAGTGGGCTGCTGAAAACATTTTTGTTAATGAGATTTAATGCTGAAATAAATGTTTTTTTGTCTTATTTATATATTTACTGTTTTTTATTTGTTTTTTTCTTTTTTAATATATTTTTTTTCTACATGAGACTGATGCACAGTTAACAAACACTTCATATTGTTTACAAAAGAAGAAGAAGAAAAAAAAAACTTTAATTATTGATTTTTTGACTAGCGAAAATATATTGATTTCGGTGAAAAATCTTTTTTTTTTCGGGTACTTCACACACATGCTTAATTAGCAATTGTTGCTAATTACTGCCAATTATGCCGGTTGTAGGAGTACTACTTAATACTACCTGACCTACATCATAGTGTAGATTATATTTTCTTGTCCTTTGGGATCATTGATTCCATTGTGGAATTTTGAAAATATCTGAGGGTCACTGATGAGGCCTAATTGGCCGAAACTAGCTAGTCTGGCCCAGAAAACATGTACACTCCATATTTTTCACTTCTGCGGTGTATTCCTTGCTTCCAAAGGATAACCCTTTTATAGAACATATTTAAAGTAGAAGTAAAACAAAGATCAGGAATTGATACAATTAACTTACTCCATCCATAAAAGACACCAAAGGGAAAGAAATACAAACATTAAGCGACCAGACCATAATGGAAACCTAAACAAAGGAAGGCCATATGGACAGTTACTTTCCCACAAAATGGCCATATGGCCATCCAAAATTAAAAGACACAAGTGACACACACAGTAAGTAACAAACAACAACATAAATAAATCGCCACAGAAGAGCCGCTACGGTTAACTTCACTACAGCTGGTGTGTGGGAATGTGTGGCGGCGGTAAAACGTCTCCCTGCCCTACATCATAGTGTAGATTATATTTTCTTGTCCTTTTGGATCATTGATTCCATTGTGGAATTTTGAAAATATCTGAGGGTCACTGATGAGGCCTAATTGGCCGAAACTAGCTAGTCTGGCCCAGAAAACATGTACACTCCATATTTTTCACTTCTGTGGTGTATTCCTTGCTTCCAAAGGATAACCCTTTTATAGAACATATAAAAACCCTTAGGTACTTTTTCTGATCAGAGTCTACGTTATGCGAAAGATCCAATGCTTTTTCATGCAGCAAGAGAAGTCTAGGATGCGCACGCTGATGTGATTCTTTGCTGGGCACACGTAAATTGTAGGGAGTGCTATGCCCTGGTTCAGTTATTATTTTCTGTGGGTAAATTGCATGTAATTACACACAGTAAAATAATCATTACGAAAACACGCCTATATAAACCCCACTTTTATAAAATAAAACTGGGATTTACAGAGGTAAACCTTGTTTCTTATTTCTGCTCTATATATAGATTGTGGGAACTCGTTACACAATCTATATGTTGAGCAGAAATAAGAAAAATGTCACAATTTTCATCTTAAAATTTTCTCTGTTTCGGCAATAAAATTTACTATTTAGTTGTATAGGCATGTTTTCGTAATGTGTTGTCAGGGTTGCAAAAAAAAGTATTCTAATGCTAACCAGTAATCAACAACAGCTGATTTAACATGTTTCATGTGGGTTTACGGCGTCCCGCAAACCCCCATGCTGATAAGACAACCGAGCGTGATCTCTGGCAGGTGTACGGGCAGCTGTGGGATAAGGCAGAAGAAAGATATCAAATGAATGACATGAATTATTTACAGTATCTATATACAACAATACTAACACAAAACATCACATTTAGTTGCTTCTGTAGCCCACTCACGACGTCTGCCCCGAAGGCAAAACAATGTTCTGTGCTCGGAACGGGGTGACGCGAATGCCTACAGAAGCAAACAACAAAAACAACAACAAAATAAGAAAACGAAACACAAAACGCGACTGGCCAGATTAAACGTTCACTTAGGGTGAACCATTTCTTGTGCACTGCTGAACACTAGTTTGTCGACCTTATTGTCGACCACCAGTTGATTTAAATCATTTATCTATTCGTATCCATCCGAACTTGAAGTCCCGGTAACTTCTTTGGTAAATCGTTTCCAGATCGTTTTCAGCGAGCTGTTTCTTATGGTTTCGAAGTCTGCTATTGGTTTAGTCCGCCCTTGCTGGACTCGAAACCGATGGCGTCGTACCAGTACCTGCTCCTATGTTGCAGGGAGCAGCAGGTCACCACACATTGTTTTGCCTGCAAGTTACGATAATTCGAATAAGATACAGTTCACAAAACATACATGCTATATTATGATCCCCTTCCCGGAGAAGTAAGAATATGTTCATGCATATACCGTTATTGCGCATGCGCCGACCAGACACATAGGCTGATCAGTGCATGCGACAAATAAATGCACAGCAGAACTCAACTTGACTGTGCATCAAATTATCAGGACCCAGCGCTTGACACAAAAATACTCGAAGTTTATGCTTCCTTACTGAGCACTACAGAAATCAATTAATGCTCACTACTACTGCGCAT
Organism: Lucinisca nassula; assembly: GCA_963580285.1. Classification (NCBI taxonomy): domain Eukaryota; kingdom Metazoa; phylum Mollusca; class Bivalvia; order Lucinida; family Lucinidae; genus Lucinisca; species Lucinisca nassula. Next base: position 137,424,405 of record OY757021.1, read on the forward strand.
AATATCCATCAATTTTGTGCTCACTACATTAGCACAGGTAAGAGGCAAATGAACATACCACGCCTTTGCGCTACCTGGTCACCCGCCATTTACAGGAAACATAACAAACTCTATTTCATATCCTTCTCCGCGACACGGCTCACAAATATAGCTATTCACAAATTCATTACATTAACAACAGCTAGAAACTAAAAACAGGAAGATTTTCATCTATTCTCCACAACATTTGTTAGTGTCTCATAAGGCCCAACAGTATTTGTCGTAAATTCTTGCTGTATTTGGTAGGCACCACGTCACAACCGTCCTCGTGACGCTGATGACGCAGCTGACGTCATCCACGCCGCTCAGGCCGTTATAACGTGTGGCGACCAAATACTCTCACTTATCATTGTCACATTCCTTTTATGTACATACATGTACAAACCGAGTTCTCAAACAAAAACCGCATCATTACAAAATGAACTCGTAATTCTTCTTGAACAAAATTATTTCTACTCAACATGAATATGCTTGTAAAATCAAATTCATCACGGTTCATCATCACGGATAACCCGACAGGCTCTTGTAAGAGTTTGCCCTGATGATAAAGATATGGTTAAACCCGTCTTAATTTTACGTCCCCTCTACACTTAATATCATATAGAGACGTGACCACGGTTTTCTAACCACTGCTAGTCAAAAGTTATGGATCGAACAAGTGACCCGGCGTTTATTAATTATATTCTACAAAAGGGGTCTAAAAGCCTAAATGAATCTAGAAGGAGCGGGTTTCCAAACTTTACGTCTCACCAACATCTAGGGTCAGAATGAGACAGGACCTCGCTTAAAAGACTCATTCTACTTCTGGAGAATAAAAATCAAAAATGAGTTCCTGTAAGAGCAATGAAAACATTCATAAGAAAGAAGATGGGTCATGCTACGTAGTTTCGGCTAATAAAGCCTCACCAGTGACCCTGTAATGATCCGGCAAAGAAAGCCAGAGAACACATACTGCAATTTTGCGAATTTCGAATAGGCAGTCGATTCAAAGACTGATATAAATCAAAATGGGGTCCAAATAATTAAAAACCTGTCTAGAATATGAATCTAAACCAATAATTAAATTCTGATTTCTCAAACTATTCACGCTGATCTCAAAGGACCAAAAGTAAAATATAAACTGCACTATGGTTGATGTACGGGGAGACGTTTTACGGCCGCCACACGGCACAACACCAGCTGCAGTGAAGGCAAATCAAAAATGAGTTCCTTTAAGAGCAATGAAAACATTCATAAGAAAGAAGATGGGTCATACTACGTAGTTTCGGCTAATAAAGCCTCATCAGTGACCCTGGGATCGATCCTGCGACCTCTAGCTGGTAAAGCTATTAGCCTAATCACTACACCACAGAGGCTTCAAAAGTGAATCCAGAATAGGCTTCAGAAAGTTGGAGTATACTAGAAGTAAAACCCTCCAAAACCTACAAGCATGTTCATACAAAAATAATACTAAACATAGATTTAACATACCTTTCAATATACTTTCGTTGTCCCGTCACGATGTTGTGTTCAGTCTATAGAACTTGACCTGCTGCTGAAAAGTGTTCGTTTTTCAGGGTTTTTACGACCGAACTTAAGTACTGGTAAAAAGCTTAGGTCTTTAAGCCTACCCAGGAAAAGTGATGCGATTCGGACCGCTCCTTAAACCCTAGCGGTTTCTATGGGTGGTAGGGCTTGAGATGTCATTTCATCTCAATGTCGGGTAAAAGTCCCGCAAACTGGGAAGCAACGTCTCCAAAATGACCTTAAAAGTGTTGACGGGGACGTAAAACCTCAACTCAAACAAACTATTGACTTGTCAAAGTATTCAATAATTTTTTGCTGATATTACAATAAACATTCTTGAGAAAGGGGGTATTGATTATTTGTTTAAATAATCAGGATCATAAATAGAGATATCTGCATTTCAAATATAGATATCTGCATTTTAATTACAGGCATCTCTAATTTAGCTTAAATGCAGATATCTGTAATTCAAATGCAGATATCTATAATTGAAATTCATATATCTCTATTTAAAAATCAAATAGAGATATCTACATTTCAAATACCGATATCTGTATTTTAAATAGAGATATCTGCATTTAACCCCCTAGAACTTCAGTTAAATAAAGCAAATTCTTCTGATACCGAGGCCCCGTTTTTGGATTTACATCTATCTATTGTAGATGGATTTGTTTCGTGCAAAATTTATGATAAACGCGATGACTTTGATTTTGAGATTGTAAATTTTCCTTTTTTGGATGGTGATGTTCCTCGTGCGGCATCCTATGGCGTTTATATTTCGCAATTAAATCGATTTGCTAGAGTGTGTAGTCATGTAACTGACTTCAACACTCGTAATAAATTATTAACGGCTAAACTCCTTAATCAGGGTTATCGGTACCATAAACTACGCAAAGCCTTTTCAAAATTTTATAGACGCCATTCTGATTTAATTTCAATATTCAATATTGGACTTAAATCTCTTCTGCAACAAGGTCTATCGGAACCCGAATTTTATGGTGACTTAGTATATAAATTCAGAAAAATATATAACCGCAATGACTTCAGCACCCAATTTCGTAAAATCATTCTTCGATATAAAAAGATTGGGTACAACATGGATATTATACGACAGACTGCATGCATGGTAGTTAACCCAATCACGGTTGGAAACTTTGCTTCCCTCTTTAATTGCACGCCGGTGGGTCAGGCCTCAGATTCTATGACGGCTCCAACGTAAAGGCTTATTGAAAATTAAAGAGATAATGTTGGTTGGTGCCTGATGCTCTGTCTCTGGTCGGGCTCATCGGAGTCTAACTGTTGGTTTTCTTTTGCTCCAGCATTTCAGTGGTTTCTTGCTGTCGAGTCCTCACCGTTGTCTCAACTCTGTGGTTCTTTGATTTCTGTGTTCACGGAGATGTTGCACTGATGAGTTAGGAGGCCTTCATGCGGACTGAACAAATTATTTGTCTAAATCGCGACGGAAGTAAGGGCGAGGATTGTGGCCACGTAAAATCGATTTAAGCCCCCCAGTGGAAATCTTCCACTGACCGTTCCAAGGCGGCTCTTCTGTGGCGATTTATTTATGTTGTTGTTTGTTACTTACTGTGTGTATCACTTGTGTCTTTTAATTTTGGATGGCCATATGGCCATTTTGTGGGAAAGTAATTGTCCATATGGCCTTCCTTTGTTTAGGTTTCCATTATGGTCTGGTCGCTTAATGTTTGTATTTCTTTCCCTTTGGTGTCTTTTATGGATGGAGTAAGTTAATTGTATCAATTCCTGATCTTTGTTTTACTTCTACTTTAAATACAGTTTCACAGCTTTCCAAAATACTCAAAATTCCTCATGATTTTAAATTTTAACACCTAAAATGAATGAAAACCATTTTGTTTTTCTCTTCTCTTCTTTTGATACGCCATTTCCATGTGCACTCCATATAATACTTTACTTGGGGTGTATTGAGTACCAGGTAGATTCAGATACAGTTATCTGTATTTAAACGAGTAAAAACCCAAACGGGAAGCCATATGACTGCAGTGTCACAATTCATTTGAGAATGAGTGAAGGCAACGATAAGGAATCGATACAGTCACTGCACACTTTCACTCAAGAAAGCCCCAAATTCTGTGAGAACTTCCCTGACATTGTCGTAGTTCTGATGTAACGTCTAACTCTATATCCAGGAAGAAGATAATCTGGGCCAAATTGGATGAGAATAAATATCGTGATGTGTTATTCCGCAAACTTCACCCTGGATGTTTGGGAGAGTTATCCAAAAAACAGCTAGATGTACAGCTACAGGAATTTTGCTCAATTGTGGTAGAACCTGCTACTGAGTGTGCACCTAAAGTGAAATCTAGAAAGAAGAAAAGGCTGTGGTCCATGGACCTTCAAAAGGCTGCGGCTGTCAGTAAGAAATCTCATTTTCAGTGGAAACAGGCTGGTAGACCTGGTCCTGAACACACTCTGGCTCTAAGAGAACAAAGGGAAAGAGACACCTACGGACTCTGCAACGCCAACAGCAGGCAGAATATCGCTCGTCTGTGTACAACGATATTATGGACGCTGACTCAACAAATTAGAGGCTTTTTTATTCTCTTGTTAATAGACAGAGAAGGGGAGGTAGGACTTCGTTGGGGGAGTTAATTGTTGATGATGTTCATCTCACAACAGATGAAGCTATTCGCGAGGGTTGGGCCTCTTACTTTCAGAAACTAGCTACCCCGAAGGAGAGAGAGAGCGGTATAATGTTGAATACAGGAAGCATGTTGAATTGGACTTTGATTTGATCTGTGACATATGTTCTCGCATTCAGGACAGTCCCCCTGAGGTATCAGTAACAGAGGTCCTACAGATTATCAAAACTCTGGAGAACAATAAGGTCGCCGATGGATGTGGACTAGTTGCAGAGCATCTGAAGTTTGGTGGTAGGCCAGTTGCTGCTTTTATCACTGACATACTGAATTCAATATTCCGCTTGGGAAAGGTTCCGGAAGTGTTTAAGCTTGGCTTTATTACCCCTATATACAAAAAAAATGGAAAGCCCATTTATGATTCTAACTCGTATAGAAGAATCACCATCTTAATTAAGTTCTGAATAGTTAGATCCTTTGGAAGCAAAGAATACACCAAATAAACAAAAATAGCAGACTCGGTTTTATTGATTCTGTTCATGACCAATACTGAAATGTGCTACACCGGCCACGACCCCCTAGCACCGGCTTAAGCAGAACTCTATTTTCAAAATGATTCTAAATGAACTCAATGATCCCAAAGGACCAGAAAATATAATCTGCACTATGATGGATGTACGGGGAGACTTTTTACGGCCGCCACACGGCACAGCACCAGCTGCAGTGACGATAAATAAGTTCTGAATGGTTAGATCCTTTGGAAGCAAAGAATACACCAAATAAACGAAAATAGCAGTCTCGGTTTTATTGATTCTGTTCATTACCAGTACTGAAATGTGCTACACCGGCCACGCCCCCCTAGCACCGGCTTAAGCATAACTCTATTTTCAAAATGATTCTAAATGAACTCAATGATCCCAAAGGACCAGAAAATATAATCTGCACTATGATGGATGTACAGGGAGACTTTTTACGGCCGCCACACGGCACAGCACCAGCTGCAGTGAAGATAAATAAGTTTTGAATAGTTAGATCCTTTGGAAGCAAAGAATACACCAAATAAACGAAAATAGCAGACTCGGTTGTATTGATTCTGTTCATGACCAGTACTGAAATGTGCTACACCGGCCACGCTCCCTAGCACCGGCTTAAGCAGAACTCTATTTTCAAAATGATTCTAAATGAACTCAATGATCCCAAAGGACCAGAAAATATAATCTGCACTATGATGGATGTACGGGGAGACTTTTTACGGCCGCCACACGGCACAGCACCAGCTGCAGTGATTGATAAGTCTGATTGGTAAGATTTTGGAGAAATATATACTGCAAACTGCCTTTGCAGAGATTGAGAGGTTACAGAACTCCTTGCAGAAGGGTTTTACAGAAGGAACATCAGCCACAGCTGCTGCTTTGATGTTTACAGAAGCCATAGCTGAAGCTAGAGACACCAAGACTACCCTGTATGCTACCTGTATTGATGCCTCGAAGGCCTTCGATGTTGTGTGGCACAATTCTATGCTTCGCAAGTTGTACAATTTTGGACTAAATCCGGCTTGCTGGAGTGTCCTGAAAGACAGCTATTCTGAGATGTCATCAGTTGTGAACTGGGGAGGTGCTGCTTCATTGCCTTTTGTGGAACGTCAGGGAGTCCGACAAGGAGGTATTATATCACCCTCAGCTTATAAAATGTTCTTAAATCCTCAGCTGGACCTGTATCGTGGAAACAGAATTGGCTTGCAGATAGGGAATGTGTACCTAGGAGTTTCGGCTTGTGCTGATGATCTTCTGTTCCTGGCAAGATCTCCTGTTGAACTTCAGGAAATGTTGTATGTGCAAGAATGCTATGCATATGATGAGCATTATGATATTAGTGATACAAAAACAAAGGTATTAATAGTAAATAGTCCAATATCTACTAAAACTTGGAATGACAGTAATGTGTTTAACTTAAACAGTAATAATGTTGAGGTTGTTGAGGAATGTACTCATTTGGGCATTCAGCGGGACAGTGTATCAAGAACGGGACATTCTAAGACCATAGATGAACGTGTTCAGTCTTCTCGTAGGTGTGCCTATTCCCTGATGGGGGCGGGGTTACATGGGCAAAATGGTGTAAGTCCCAGGGTGTCACTGTCGATGTGGGGAGTTTATGTATTGCCATGCCTTTTGTATGGCCTAGACATTTTGACCCTGAATAAATCTGACCTTGGAGGAATCGCTCAGTATCACAAAAAAAAATCTTAAAACAAATTATGCATCTTCCAGACAGGACTGCTGATTCTGCAATCTACATGTTATCAGGTCATATCCTTATAGAGGTGGAAATCCATAAACGTATGTTGGGAATGCTAGGTAGTATATTACGTAGTGATTCTATTGAACGCAGGTTGGCTGAAGGACAAATCCTGGTCAAGGATGGAGGGTCAAAGAGTTGGTTCGTATATGTGAAGCAGTATGAACTACCAAGCTCGGTTGATTTGCTTTATGCTTTCTATTCTAAATCTCAATGGAAACAGCTCTGTGATAAAGCAATACATGAGTACTGGTTAAGTAAGGTCTTATCAGATGCTAAGGAGAAAAGTACCTTAAGGTTTATGAATACTACTAAATTCTCAGTAGGGTCGTCTCATTTGGTCTGGCAGGATGCAGGGTTTGACTTAATCTCAATACGTAAAGCGGGCATTAAGTGCATGTTAATGACTGGCACATATATGTTGCAGGCTACTCGTGCTAGGTTTAATCAGTATGAAGTAAATCCCCTGTGCTTGTTATGTCATAATGAACCAGAGAATGTGGAACATTTCATTTTGAGATGTGACGCCTTATCGGGAGTTAGAGCACCTTTTGTGGACAAGTTCATTTCAGCTCTTAGTTAGTGCTGTGGTGGTGATCAGTCAAGGGAACTTAAATCTAATGAAAGCAAGTTCGTGGCGATTATTCTGGATTGTACAGTCCTGGAGCGTGAAATTCAGCAACCAATTCTGGGCACTCTTTTACACGTTCTGGAATCAACGTCTAGGGGACTTTGTTCTGCCCTCCACAACAAACGCACTCAACTCCTTAATCAAAGTCAATGAGACCCTGCAGTATAGGCCAAAAGCTTTGTACAGTGACTGTATATATGTTCGTTGAACATCTGTGACATATGTTAATGTTTAATAATATTGGTGGGGTGCACATCAATTTAAGGACCTACACGTTACTACGTGGTTCTCCTGGAAGAGAAGGGATCTACGAACACGAACGAACGAACTCCTGTGGACGGGCTTAATCTATGAGTGACAGCAAGAGTCTAACCCCTGCAGAGACTTTTGACTCCTCATTATAAATCACTTAAAGAATATGTGATAAATATAACTATTGTGCATATCTGTGATTCTACAAAGTAATCTGTGTTATATTTAAAGAAAAGAAGTTTTTTTGTTGTTTTTTTTTTAACTCTTATTTCATATTTAAGTGTTTTAATATATGGCTTAGTGTGCTCATGGAGCTGATGCATGTCTTAATTTTTAACCTCAATTTTAATTTTTCAATTTAATTGTAATATAACATAATTAATTCTTAATGTGCATTACTTTCCTTTTACAGCTGCTTTATAACTGTTGTTTTACCCTTGTTGATTTTTATTACTTTGTTCTGCCGGAAAATAGCTATTACAGCTAATGTTATCTGTTGTATATAACCGACGTAAAATAAAGTTTCTTGTATCTTGTATGGCCTCGGGTCGTTTCGCCCGTGAGTCGTCTCGCCCATGAGTCGTTTCGCCCGTGGGTCGTTTCGCCCTGGGTCGTTTCGTCCGTGGGTCGTTTCGCCCTGATAAGGTGGGTCGTTTCGCCCTTTTTTTTCAAGCCCTATTTATTGAGGTTATGTTTGTTTTGGTATGTAAAGGGATTGATGGGGGTGTTGGGAGTTCCGGAAAACATAGTTTTGCCCTCGTATGGTGCAGCTAGACGACCTACTGACGGCTTCTACGTCAGATTTGAGCAACTGAACTACCCCTAAACCCCACCTTATATGAAGAAAACTGGGGTTTACTGGGGTATACATTATTTTTATTATTTCTGCTACAAGACAAAGGTTGTGGGTACTCGTTAGAACCGCCTCAACCTATATTTGCAGTATAGATAAGAAAAAATACCACAGATTTTCATAATAAAATAGTCATTTTAGAGATGTGAAAACATGTACTATGTCGCACGGCTGTGTTATCGTACTGGTCTGTTTAATAGTTTGCATTACGAAAACATGCTTATTCAAATACTGGAAAATTGTACCACCAAATAAAAAATCAAAATTGTTCTGATCAAAGATTCTTATATTTTTCACATTTCGGCTCGGGTGCTCGTTAGAAACGCCTCGGCGAAGCGGTTCTAACGATCACCAACTGTCTGTGTATTTTTGGGGCGGAAATATGAAAAACAATGTGTTGCATGTTATTTGTGTGTTTTGTGGGTAGTACCCATAGCCTGCTATTTCTGCTCCTGGCATGGAATGTGGGTGGTCATTAGAACCGCCTCGGCAAAGCGATTCTAACGAGTACCCATATATCACATACTTAACACATTTTGACACTGTTGTTTGGATTTGTGAAGATCACAAACACAGTTTATAATGTGTTTTTTTTTTTCACTTTTTGTCTCTCTATCCGAACTCTGAAACGAGCCCGTCCATACATCAGCCATCCGTAGGTGTCATTTGACGTGTCACCATGAACAGTTCAGATCCGTTCGTCCGTCCGTCCATCTACACATGCATCACTTGATTAATTCATTTCCGATTGTCCATCTAACTTCGTGCTCGTAAGTCTAGCAATCCCGACGTGAAGAACCATTACAAAAGGTTCAGAGCACATGTACAAAAGGTAATTAGAGATGCATATTGGAAGCATGTTTCCAGCATCTTTACCTTTGATGATGAAAATATTGATCCCGAGGGCCCCCAGAAGAATGGAAAAGTTAAGAAATTTTGGTCATTTGTAAAGTCCCTGAAAAAAGAATCATTTGGGATCACTTCACTTAGGGAAAATGGAATTTTGAAAACTGAATCGCGCGAAAAGGCAAATATATGTAATAAGCAGTTTCAATCGGCGTTTACACGTGAAGCTGACGGTGAGCTACCATCAAAAGGTACAAGGCCGTTCCCCTCTATGGGGGACATAACAGTTGACCCCAAAGGGGTCGCAAAAATGTTAGACAAGCTCAACACACATAAGGCATCTGGGCCTGACGGTCTGCATGCCAGGGTGCTTAAGGAATGTAGTGCTGAAATATCTCCCCTGCTGGCCTTTATTTTCAATGAATCACTTGCTCGGGGCACTGTACCAGATGACTGGCGACAAGCAAACGTAACCCCGGTCTTTAAGAAAGGAGAAAAATATGATGCTGCGAATTACAGACCGGTGTCGCTCACATGCATCTGTTGCAAAACCCTGGAGCATATATTAGTTAGCAACATTAACAAGCACCTAGCCTCTGAAAGCATTCTTGCTGACTGCCAGCATGGTTTCCGAAGTCGAAGGTCTTGTGAAACTCAATTAGTTCAGTTCTACCATGACATAGTGAGCAATCTGGATGGGGCCATTAATCGTGGCCACAAACAGACTGACCTGATTATCATGGATTTTGCCAAGGCCTTCGACAAGGTACCTCACAGGAGGCTATTGTACAAACTAGATCATTATGGGATTAGAGGATCCACACTTAAGTGGGTTAGCTCATGGCTCTCTGGGCGCACTCAACAAGTTGTACTTGACGGCCAAGCGTCAGATCCAGTCCCTGTTTTGTCCGGTGTCCCACAAGGTTCGGTACTTGGACCGGTCCTTTTCTTGATATTTATTAACGATCTTCCTGATAATATCAGGTCATCTGTTCGCTTGTTTGCTGATGATTGTGTTTTGTATAGGAACATATATACTACTTCTGACTGTCTTATCTTACAAGATGACCGGGATAGCCTAGCACGTTTGGGAGGCCGATTGGCAAATGAAGTTCAATGTGGCCAAATGTCATTCAATGAGGGTGTCACGGCACCCTCCAGACAAGCAGATTAAATTCAACTACTCATTATATCAGCATACTTTGGAACATGTCCAATCCGCAAAATATCTTGGTATCACCATTACTGATAATCTTGATTGGGGTCAACATATTTCTGAGATTACCTCTAAAGCAACTAGGACATTAGGGTTTCTTAGACGTAATTTGGCTTTTGCACCTAGGCAGACAAAGGATGTTGCATACAAAACCTTGGTTAGACCTCAATTAGAGTATGCATCACCTGTTTGGCATCCCCATGTTAAAACTCAGGTTCAACAGGTTGAGAAGGTTCAGAGGACGGCTGCCCGATGGACATGCAGGCGATGGCGGAACAGAAGCAGTGTTGGTGAAATGCTCGATGAGCTGGAGTGGCCATCCTTGGAGGCCCGTCGCGAGCAGTCCTCTTTAACCTTCTTTTATAAGATACACTCTGACACAGTGTCTCTTAATAAAGATAAATACTTGACCCCTGTGACTACTTCAACTCAAACAAGGGCATCAAAACTAAACAACAGTCAATATCGTAGGTACCAGGCCTATAGTGATGCCCTGAAGAATTCTTTCTTCCCTAGAACTATTCCTCAGTGGAATAGTCTTCCCTCCTCTGTGGTAAATGCCAAAACTGCAGAGGAGTTCAAAGCCCGCATGGTGTAGATTGGGACCCAGAGGTGTGCGTTTTAGTACACCTCTGAAAGCAGATTGTAAATAGTTTTAAGAACTCATCCAGTGGATGTGTTTTTTTTTTTTTTTTTTTTTTTTTTGCTAAATTCTAAATTTAGCGCACCACCCAACTGAGGTAATGGCCACGTTTGACCGACTCAGTATATGAAGATAGATAACAATACTCTCCATTCATTAATTAATTAACTTATCTATATATTCAAAATGCCGTCCGTTCTTCCGTACGTCCGTCCATCTACCAACGCGTAACTCCATTCACCCATTTATTCATTTATTTATTCATCCATCTGCCCATTTACTCATCTATTCCGTCTGTAAATCACTTAAAATAGAATTGCGGCGAAACGACCCACGGGCGAACCGACTCACGGGCGAAACGACCCACCAGGTAAGGGCGAAACGACCCTACCGCGAAATCAGGGCGAAACGACTCAGGGCGAAACGACCCACGGGCGAAACGACCCGGAACCATCTTGTATCTGTGGTGTATGATGGATTCACTATGTTTCGTTGTTTCAGCCTCAGGGTCATGAAATGAATACTTAGTTGCATGGACTCGTGTTTACTATGTTGTGCTCGGCCTAAGGCTAAGCCTATTCTCATGAGAGACACGGTAACTGTACTAACAGTCAAAGTTAGATAGTCGTCTGCAAAAATATCGAAATTTAGCGAAATGCCTAAGAAAAACAACAAAGAAGCAGTAGCTGCTCCTAAACAGGAGAGGAACGAAGAATCTTGCTCCGTTTCCCCGGAAAGCACACGGAGTTGCAGTCCACTGCGTGGTCAGGGGCTAAATTGCAATCCATTCTAGTTCTTAATGTCCTATGTCATGTATTTTCGTGGCAAAGATTTTTTGGACAAAGTCCAATTCGGCAGTTTGATCTGGTCCCAGGGCTTATTATTTAACGTGATTTTAACTGTCTGAGGGAGATTTTCCATTGTAAAAAGGGAGATTTTTAACATGTTTAACGCTCAATATTTAACGGTCGTGGAGCGTGATAGCGCAGTGCTTGGTGCACTTGGCTCTGATGCTAGAGGTCCTGGGTTTGATCCCCAGCAGCGGCGATAAAATTTTGGTGTCCGAACATGCTCCATTGGCATCATTTGTAAGGATGAATGACATAAAGTGCACTGTCCTTCGGATCGGGACGTTATTTCATTTCATTTCAAAGCCTTCTACTGGCCGAGATAACTCACAAGTATAATCTTTCACAAGTAGTGTCTGCGTAATAACTCATAGTATAGAGGATAATTTTTTTTTTTTTTCCCTCCCTCTTTCACCCAACATGATGAAAATCAGACATAAACAGCAATCAACAGGGTTAAGATATAGATGAGACCATTAATCATGCACTCTAAATACATATTTATTGTTGCACTCCATCCTACAAAGAGACAATTATTATTATTATCATTATTATTATTTTCAAATGTTCAGGGGATACTCATGTAATCATATCACATTTCCAGCTTCATTTGACTCTGCTGCATCTGCACCTCTCCTGGGCTTCATCAGTAACCATCCCGGCACCACTGCAAACTGAGGAGAAAAATTGTAAAGAAAAACACCAAGTGCCCCGACCGGGGACCGAGCCCACGACCCTGGGGCAAAAAGCAAGCGAGTCAAACACCAGGCCAAAAGGTTCGAGCCAGCCAGACCGGTCAGTTATGCACTCCAAATAAGGCGATTTATTATGGCGTGCTACTTCATTCCTCTATCCTACAAAGAAACCAATATTTTAATGTTTAAGAGAGACTCATTTAAACATGTAATATTTTTAGATCCTCTTGACTCCACTTAATCTGGTCCATCCATGGGCTGCAGCAATAATCATCCCGGCACCAGGCACCACTGTAGTAGGAGAAAAAAAAAAAAAAAATCCAGTCTAGTGCCCCGACCGATGATTAAAGGAGCGTGATAACTCAGTGGTTAATCCACTTGCCCCGGACACCATAGGTCCTGGGCTTGATATCGGCAGTGGCCACAAAAGGCCGACGCCCAAACACACTCCAACCGCACCACCTGCAGAATGAATCACATTTCCAGATTTCTTTGACTCCGCTGCATCCGCACCCACCCCAGGACCCACGGGCAACCACCCCACCAGATACCACTGCATCTGAGGAGAACAATCTGTAAAGAAAAACCAACCGAGTGCCCCAAAAATAATGATTGATATATATATCAAAGAATATGTAGTAATTAAAGGTCAACCACACTCAGTCCCATAATGTATGATAAATTTATGTTTATCCTCAGACCAGGTACAGCCGTGTCGGCCACTTCCCGCCGTTCAGATATAACCATGAATATAGATAATGATTACAATACATCAAAGAATATGTAGTAATTCATTAAACAGTGTTTTTTTTCACATTTTTGGGACTGGTACCGGTACCGGTGGAATTGGGAAAATTTTCTTCTCAAATTGGGAAAAATAGCGTCGTTTTTACTCAAATTGGGAAAAAGGGTGTTATTTTAATAAGTATGTCAAAACAAACTCAATTTAATAAACATGTAACAGAATTCTAATTAAACAATGCAGATTGCAATTCATTTCTAATCAGGCAGATTACAGTTCATTTGATAACTAGGCAGATAACAGTTCCGCCAGAAAACTTGCCGCGCTAAAGGTGGTTTTCAGACGGAAGAGTTACATATTGGACTTACCTACGACTTTGAACTTACCCGAATTTCGGCAAATCGTTGCAATAGTACGCGAATTATGTCAATAGCCGTTTCTTCAAAGGGACGTTACTTCGGATTTCCGGAAGGTAAACAATACGAGCGATAAAACAACCGATTTCTCGCGACGAAAAAGAGAGAGAAAAAAAAAGGATGCTGCATCATGATTTTGGGAATTTTTAACCTTTGAATTGGGAAAAAAACATACTTTTGGCGATTGGGAACGGGTCCGTTTTCCGGACCCGGTTTTATAGGGAAAAAAAACACTGTTAAATGTGAACCACACTCATTCCCATAATGTTTAATGAATTTTGAAGGCCAGGTACAGCCGTGTCGGCCACTTCCTGTCCTCCAGATATAACCATGAAAACATGGACCACACTCATTCCCATAATGTTTGATGAATTTTGAAGGCCAGGTACAGCCGTGTCGGCCACTTCCTGTCCTCCAGATATAACCATGAAAACATGAACCACAATCATTCCCAAAATGTTTGATGAATTTTGAAGGCCAGGTACAGCCGTGTCGGCCACTTCCTGTCCTCCAGATATAACAATGAAAACATGAACCACACTCATTCCCATAATGTTTGATGATTTTTTTTTTTTTTTTTTTTTTTGGAAGGCCAGGTACAGCCGTGTCGGCCACTTCCTGTCCTCCAGCTATAACCATGAAAACAAATGATGATTTCAATATATCAAGATAGATGAAGTAATTGAATGTGAACCACACCCATTCCCATAATGTATGATGAATGTATCATAAGTATGTATATCGTCAGGCCAGGTACAGCCGTATCGGCCACTTCCTGTCCTTCAGAAGAAATAATGATTGCATCACTCTTACGCCAAACAATCCCATTACCTTGAAATGTCCTAGCATCCCCCCCCCCCCCCAGTTAAATTTAAAATCTGTTTGTTGATTATATGAAAACATCTAACTGGAGGCCCCCAGAGCAGGGAGAACATCCCCTGTGCAGGTTAAACATCCCTTCCGTAATTACTGTGTAGGGCACTGTAGGCTTTCATCCTGCAAGCCTGGAGTGTATGTAATGTACACCTGTGATAATGGTCAAATGTGTCCGACGCAGTATCAGTAGATAGATATCTATATAGAATATAGGGAAATTGGAGACTCCAAAATTTTGGCATAATTTGGGCAAAAATAAGCATCAATATGAAGGAGTCTCTCTCCTGATGAAGGAGATATCAGTATCATTTCACATGTATACTGTTACATCTTTGGTACTTTGATCCTGCAGGCTCCGCGAAATCTTTTGAAGTGTCACAGGACACTGGTCAGACAGACAGAAATATTTTGCAGGACCGAGCAGAAATCTGCAGGACCGAAATAAACTTCTAACCAATATTAATCGGTTTGCTTAAAGGCGGCCAAATTTATTAGTTATATTTCATGCCAATGCAATGTGATGCAGTGTGATGCAGTAAATAAATAACATATATGTTGATTTTAGTTTTTATTTATTTCACTCACTGAGTGGACGATTCTGCTTGGTGACAGCATGTGCATCACGAAATAAATAGGCCATGTAGACCCAGATCAGACGCCACAAAACATAGCGCCCGATCTGTGTACATCGTAGATAACAATAGAACAAACCTGACACCCATTGTCATATATGGATTAAAAAGAAATAAAGAAAAATATTTTGTAAAAGATCTTTGCCAAACTTTGCAAAACATACGCTTCGAGTCTTCATTGTACTCTAAACACTCAGAACTGCTTCAGGCAAACAGGCAGAAACACGTGCAACTTTGGTCAATTGAAGCAGACTTAGACGAGTCAGCAGTAGTTTTTTTTTTTTTTTTTGCTTTTTGGTTAACAGACAGATCAGACTGCAGCTCGGACCCTGACGAACCGGCCTGGTCACATTCGCCGGTTTTACGTATTTTCAAGGCGCCAAAATCAAACGTCGATCGCAGCGACATTTTGGGATTTTATAAATTATTTTCGTCATTTCACCTAGTGAACACCCGCTATTTACTCAAGAAAAAAAAACGTATCTATCTTTGAAACTATTGTCACACTTTGCATCGCTAATGATAATCTCACTAGCAAACACCTTAATTACGACCCGCTTTAATTTAAACAGTAACAAGTTTACAGGATTAAAAAAAAAAACATTTATCGTCAATGAGATAATTAGTTTATCCTCAACTACTAATCCCTTAAATTATATGCAAACACCGAGCAATCACCTCCACATGTTTTTCACACACCGATGACGATCAAAGGTGTGCCGACGCACGTGATTCTGGTAACAAGACGTTTCGCCCCCAAGACGTTTCCCCCCTGGTCGTTTCCCCCCTAGTCGTTTCGCCTCCCTTTTTGGCCCCTAGTCGTTTCGCCCCCAAACCTAGTCGTTTCGCCCCCAAAATATTTTCCTATTTTTTAAATATATATATATATATAAGATTTATTATCTCCATGTGTGACAGAGACAAAGGGAGAGAAAGAGTGAGAGAAGAACATGTAATTTAAATGAAATTATGATGTATTACCTGTATTTGATCAATACCGTCAATCACATTGTTAATTTGATTTGACACATTAATCACGTAATTGATGCGATTAATGACGAGGTGTGAAAACACGTGCTCTTTGCAAGGTTATATGTCTTTAATTATCGCTTAAGCACCTTTACAGGTTTTGTTTTAAATTGGTCGGTTGGTTCGTCAAGAGAGTCGGTCAGCAAAGATTAATGCTGAGGTGCGAAAACACGTGCTCTATGAAAAAATAATTGTCTTTAAATTGGTCGGTTGGTTCTTTAACAGTGTCGGCAAGCAACGGTTGAAAATGGTAAAATTGTCACAATTGGTTCATCTTTAGTTTCTAGAAAATCTTTCAAACGCCGACGATAGCAATATATAAGCTTCGCCCAAAGATCCCAGCATCATTCATCTTTGAATTCGCCAAATACGTTTATCAAGGTCTTCTGAAGTAGAATATTGTCCTTTTTGTGTGTCGCATGTCAGAAGGAAGTAGATGGCCGCCGCCATTCTATTTCTTGTGATGTGTGTGTGTCTGTGTGAGCGATGGGAGCATCGCCTATGTGGGACAGATAAGACTGATTTATTGATTTATTTATCACTCAAGTTACACGTTCATGTTTTTAATTTAATGTTGGTGTTTACTTTATTTTTTCTTATTATTTTTTGTTAATTGTACTCTGTTTTTGTTATAACATTTTTTTTTCAGACCAGACAAAGTACTTGTAAAGCTATATATTGCAAACATGGTTTGAGAATTCTTGTTACAGCCGCTATATTGGGAGGATTCTAACGAGTGCACACAGCCTATGACTTTGAACGGAAATAAGTAAAATAATGAACACCCCGTAAACATCAGTTTTCTCTATATAAAGTGAGGTTAAGGTGGATGTTTTTGAAGTAAACAGCCTCAATGATTTTAGTGTAACAAGTCCTAGTCACACCTCTCCGAGTGGCCACTTTTAAGGCCCGGTTCCAGCCGGTAACTAAGGACAAGTTATCCTTAAGCTGACGTGACAGGGACATGATGCTTCTTAAATATTTGCCTCTTCTCACCTCTTATAAAAGTGAAACTTAGTTTTACAGGAAAAAGTGGGCGAAACGACTAGGGGGACGAAACGACCAGGGGGGCGAAACGACTAGGGAGGAAACGACCTGGGAGGAAACGTCTTGGGGGCGAAACGACTAGGGGAGGAAATGGTTTGGGGGCGAAACGTCCCGGAATCGTGATTCTGACTGTCAATATAATACCGCGCAGATAGAAAATGGGACATCCTTAGTACTCAATAAACACAGAAAGCGGTTTCAGCTAAGAAGGCGGAGCAAACTTTTTACAAACCGCTAAAAGTGGGCGGGTTTATACGTCTCGGTAAATATTTTTGGCCGTACAGAGAAATTTTCGGGAGTCCGCGGGACGCCTTTGATGTTTAATTTGGGCGTCCGGAAGCGATTTCAGGACGAAATATACGCCGTACGTCCGCCTAACGGAAGCCCTGAGTTACTTCAAAAGGCGGGAAAATGCACGTGCGTGCGAGTTTCACCAGAAAGCATGTATTTTACATTAAAATGTTGAAAAAACTTGACCTGTATTTACCATTGTTATTTATTTCTTAACCCACATATGCCCGCGGCCCTTTTTTGGGGACATTGGCAAACAGTGCAGTCCCAGATCAGACACCTCAGAAAGATACCGCAGACGTCTGATTTGGATATACACTGTTTGATGATTTATAACGGTTCAATTATGACACTATTGTTAATCCCTGTCATATAATTGCCACCTGCGGTTATTGTCGATAAGGTGTGAAAATATGGTCAAGTTATGTCTCTAATTTTCGTTTATTCCCCAGTCATAAAATTTAATCCGCAATCAATGTGAAAATTATTTAATTGCTCCTTAGACGAGTTGCTACGACTACTCTACTATCTCGGATTTTACGGAAAATTGAAGGCTTAATGCAGCAGAAAAACAGGTAGTAAATGATTCGATACTTTGATTGGAATGGGCCAAAATGGCTACCCGCAAAGTACCGAGACGGACCGAAACTGCCGGACCCGTGGTCCGGGAAACTGTCAGAAAATGCCGGTCATTTTCGGAAATTGCCGGTTTTGTCCGACGGACCGACGGTTTTCGCGGAGACTGATCCTGTTTCGGATTTTAAATTTTATGATTGGATGAAAAGCTGGTTCTCTGCTTAACTACAGATAGTGCAGGAGTGGGATACTTTATGTTGAAACTAAGCAATTTAACCCATTTTGTATCAGAAACCCCAAAATAGGTACCCTGGCAAACAGTGCAGTCCCAGATCAGATGCCACAGAACAAGGCATCTGATCAGGGCCTACACTGTTTGCCTTTTAAGGTTCAGCTATTTTCCAAATAAATTTTAAAGATAAGACAACCTGACAACCCTAAATTTTGAAATGGACTCCTGCCATATATACAAGAAGGAAGATTCCATTTGGTACAAAAAAGGTTAAGAAAGCAGCATAGTATAATGTATGGATGATCAGGAGTTCAGGCCTAGATTTAGCCAGTGGAGCAAAAAGCTCAGATCCACCGTATTTACCCAAATCCACCTAATATTTACCCAAATCCACCCATATCATGAACCATTTGAGATAGAGCCTCCATAGTTGGCACGTGGGTTCCTTGTGACAGGCCTTCCCACCCATTCAAGATAGGGAAATGTTGGGTAAAAGTACCTCAAAATTGGAAGTATAGTCTCCAAAATGAACTACATACTAGTTAGAACATAGTGTTGATGGGGCAGTTAAACCGAAATTCAAACAAACAAAATCACAGCATAAATTTCTGCTACTCCTTTATAAATAAGAGTAATGACCTTTGAAACCATTGTTTTTGTCAATTTCCAGATGAGACACCAATGGTTCCGAAAGGCAAGAAAAGACCATCAACAGAGCTGGAGCCTACAGAAGACCCAGATGACTTTGGGTAAATTTTAATTGTTAACCCTTGTCCTGCTGAGCCCGGATATATCTTATCTTTCAAACAATGAAGATCCAGATCAGATGGCTTCTGCCATCTGATCAGGACCTTCATTGTTTGTCATTCAGCTCATGTAATTGTTGCAATAATTTGCATCAAGTAATCTGATTGGTTGATAATCAGTTGTGGGTGTGGCATATATAAATATTCAGTAGGTCAAGGGTTAAAACAAATGCTTGCATGTATCATAGTGAGTATTGTAAGGAGAATAATTTAGGGATATGTTTGAAAAGAATACATGTTGTGGGGACTTAAAAGAATTGCCTCAGTGAGTTGATTCTAGCAAGCAGGATTCACAACATGTTTAATTGTTTTAATGAAGAATCGAGAGAAGTTATCCCAAAATGATCCTAAGTGTTTTTTTATCTTGGGCTATGTTCATTGTCATGCCTGCTTCAGGCATGGCGTCATATAGGGTCTGGTTTTCCGTCCATTCGTCAGGCCATCAACATTTGCGACCCCTCTAACTTTAACCCTAATGTATGTGTCCATTTCTCAAGAACTATAAGAGCTTCAATAATGATACTTGGTGCAAACTTGCATCTAGGGATGGCAACTTAAATGCAAGGATCCATATTTGACCTTGACCTACTTTTTGTGGTTAACTGCTGTGTGTGTTAACGAAGGCCAAGACAAGCTTCCTACGCTATACTGGTTACCAAAACTTCATAAAAAACCTTACAAAGCACGGTTTATTGCAAATTCTAGTTCTTGCACTACCACTGAACTTTCTAAATTATTAACTTCCTGTCTTACTGCTATTAAAACGCATGTAATTAAATATTGTGATAAAGTCTTTGAAAGATCAGGAAGAAATCTGTTTTGGTCTATAAAAAATTCGAATGAGGTTTTAAATAAATTGAAATCTAGACAGTTTCGTGCTTCTAGTCTGTCTACCTACAATTTTTCCACTCTTTACACTACACTTCCTCATAATCTTATAAAAGAAAAGCTTAATGATTTAATTGAATGGGCTTTTCACAGAGAAGATTCTCTCTATCTTGCATGTAATGTCAGAAATGCATTTTTCACTTCTAAAGAGCATAAGAATTATACACTTTGGTCATGTCAGAAAGTGTGTGATGCCCTCACCTTTCTACTTGACAATATTTATATTAGATTCGGTACCCAATTTCGTAAAATCATTCTTCGATATAAAAAGATTGGGTACAACATGGATATTATACGACAGACTGCATGCATGGTAGTTAACCCAATCACGGTTGGCAACTTTGCTTCCCTCTTTAATTGCACGCCGGTGGGTCAGGCCTCAGATTCTATGACGGCTCCAACGTAAAGGCTTATTGAAAATTAAAGAGATAATGTTGGTTGGTGCCTGATGCTCTGTCTCTGGTCGGGCTCATCGGAGTCTAACTGTTGGTTTTCTTTTGCTCCAGCATTTCAGTGGTTTCTTGCTGTCGAGTCCTCACCGTTGTCTCACCTCTGTGGTTCTTTGATTTCTGTGTTCACGGAGATGTTGCACTGATGAGTTAGGAGGCCTTCATGCGGACTGAACAAATTATTTGTCTAAATCGCGACGGAAGTAAGAGCGAGGATTGTGGCCACGTAAAATCGATTTAAGCCCCCCAGTGGAAATCTTCCACTGACCGTTCCAAGGCGGCTCTTCTGTGGCGATTTATTTATGTTGTTGTTTGTTGCTTGCTGTGTGTGTCGCTTGTGTCTTTTAATTTTGGATGGCCGTATGGCCATTTTGTGGGAAAGTAACTGTCCATATGGCCTTCCTTTGTTTAGGTTTCCATTATGGTCTGGTCGCTTGGTGTTTGTGTTTCTTTCCCTTTGGTGTCTTTTATGGATGGAGTAAGTTAATTGTATCAATTCCTGATCTTTGTTTTACTTCCACTTTGATAACTATTGCCACAACCCTAGCTTTCACCCTAATGTTCAAGTCAATTTCTCGAGAACTGTAAGAGCTTCATTAATGATACTTGTTACAAACTCACAGTTGACATTCATACAGTTTCTGAAATAGGAAGCTGCTGCTACTGTATGCTCAAAAGTTGTCAGCTGATTTACACAATATTTATTTGTTTGTTTGTTTGATTTGAGGTTTAGCATCCCCGTCAACACTGTAAAAGGCATTTTGGAGACTTGCTTCCAATTTTGCGGGACCTTTACCCGACATTGAGATGAAATGACATCTCAAGCCCTGCCGCCCAGTGAAACCAATAAGGTTTTTTAAGCATGGATGGTCTGGCTCACACCGCATTGCCTGGGAAGGCTTAGATGCTCTAAGCGGGTTACCAGTACTTATGTGCAGGTCGGTTTCAGCTCTTTGAGGAAGCATCATGCAGCCCATCTATTTCTTCAAGCCCTGATGGGCGGGGGCTTTACCAATATTTAGGCCAAAACAAATTATATGTGTGGTTCCTATTACATTATTTTTAAAAATAGGGTAGGTAGGTAGGAAAATTATTTTATTTTTATTTTTTGTTCCTTAAAATTTACATTTGATACATCTCCACTGTATTTGTATACTTTTGCTCTTATTGATGAGCATTTTATGAATTGTAAATAAAATTTATGACAAACAGTACTTCCTTTTCATTCCATTTAATAGCCATCATTTTTCAAGCATTTTTTCTTTACCTTAAAATTTCGACTCCCAGCGTAGATGTGGGTGCTTGTTAGAAATGCTTCAAAAATACCCTCACGAATCTACGTTTTCAAGCAAAAAGAATGTATTACTCTCTAAATCCAACTTTTCTCTTTATGAAGTAGGATTTACAGGAATGTTCATTCACAGACTTGTTAATGTGATGTCGTCAAACTTGTTATGTGCAAGTGCATTTGTTTGCTAGACATTAAAGAAAACCACTGTATACACTTTTGTCTTTTACAAAAGGACTTATTGTCCTTAAATTTTAGCTCCTCTTTACACAAAACATTTAACCCTTGTCCTGCTGAATATTCAAATATGCCACGCCACTACTGATTATCAGCCAGTCAGATTATAATACTTGATGCAAATTTAATATTGTAAAAATTCATATTACTGAATGACAAACAGTGAAGATCCTGATCAGATGGCCATCTGATCTGGATCTACATTGTTTGAAAGACAAGACATATCCAGGCTCAGCAAGACAAGGGTTAAAAGGATTGCAACATCTTGAACCGTTTAAACATTGTAGGGTCAAGTCACTGCTTGAATAGTTTTCCAGAAACAGACTGTTCATATCTGTTAAGATTGAAAAAATTGAGTCCAGTCCAAATTCAGTGATCTTTTTTCTGAGGGATCAGTGATCAGTCAGTGTCTCACTGCACTTGAAATCCTTTACTAGTCATTCTGTACTTTGCTGAGTGAGGAAGGACAGTTTTCAATTTCAGACGAACAAATGTGCACTCTTAATATTGTCTATAAGACTGCCCAGGAAAAGAGTGGTTTAATTGGTAAACTTACCAGCTTGATATGACTTAGTGTTGATTAAAGAGAAAATACAGTCAAATTCATATACCAAGACCACATTTGGGATAGTTCAAAAATGTCTATATTAGACCCTTTTTGAACAATCCCAAAGTTGGCCCCTGATCAGATGATATTTTGTGCAGAAAATACGAAGAAAGAATAACTGCAACCTCCTATTTAAACAAGTTTTTTAAAGCAGGATTTATCTAGTCTTAATTTTTGGTGGTCTTAATAGATGAATGTCACTGTATTTATATTTCAACAAAATCGAAATGCTAGCCTGAACAAACATTTGCCCAAATTTACTGGTGTAGTACTTTATTTCGGATGTTTATCGTATGGGCGCTGAACTGACGGTAGCTTACCATCCTTTCTGCAATTTTCACACAGAGGCAATACGGTTTTAAACTTTGCCTTCAACTCTGGCAAACCAATCCATCTTGAGACCCACAATGGGAGCAAAGGTCAATGCGACTCAGGCCACTGCCATACAATGGTATTTCAAGCAGACTTGCACACGACAGGTTTGCTCTCGTGACTACTTTGCCATGAAGGTTGTGTCCTGGTGGGGTTATTGGTGCACCACAGCTGTACTCAAATTCACTTAGGATAACAGCAAGAGACACATTTTGTCTCTCGGATACCTTCAATTTTGAATAAATAACCCGAGGTTTCCTGCACTCTGTGCATGTGACAATGTGTGGTGCAAAGGCTGTAATCTCCAAAAGGTGGTTCCAGAATACATTGGTATATAGTAGGATCTGTGTCTTCTGCTCCTGAATTGAAGTTGTCCCTGTTTAGACTGTCATCAGTAGGAGCTTCCCTGTTAGGATTCTCACCAGCAGGAGCTTCCACATTAAGAGGTCCCTTTCTTTGGATTATGCGCGTTTTCTTCCCAACTACTTTGAGTGACGGTTGGTCTTGTTCTGTTGTTTCGGTGTCCTTAACCTCCATGTATTTCCGGAAATGGTCAGGATCATTTTCATCAACCACAGGGTCTGGGAGCCACTGCAGATGTTCTTTTGACAGAGAGGCTGGTAGACAGCAGTTTATGTCGTCATATCTTCTGATTTGGAAAGTATACTGCCTTCCACGACAGTGCTTTCCAAGCCAGTTGACATAAGATTGAACTTTCTTGGTATGAATCTTCTGTAGCTGGGCTAAGTTTAGTTCTGGAAATAGCTCTCTCAAATGCCTCTTGAATACATCAATTTCACCATCAGAAACTGGGTCAATTACCGTAAAAGGCTCTTCCTTCAAAGACAGACTGGAAAATCTGTTCCTGCTGGTGCTTTGGATAGGCTCAATCATTTCTTCCCACTTGTGCTTTAGCCCTGGCTTGTTTATTCCTGTCAGCCATTCTGCCACATTTTTTCAAATCTGTTTCCATGTCATAGTCTCGCTTTGGGCGTTCCAGGGCACAGTTCTGCAACCCAATATTAAATATTGCCATTACTCGTTCTGCAGGATTGGTCCAACTGTGCCCTGGAGCACATCTTGCAATGATCATCATTTCCAAATTCATTTCCAAAAACAGACATATTGAGGCACACTTTACAGATTCTAAGGTATTGCGTTGGTCCACCCCACCAACAGTAAACTTCATCAAAACTTTTGCTGTATTGCCAGTCATGATCTTTGCAAGGGCTGTGGCTAGACTTATAAAAGTCCTAGATGTTAATAGGTGTGCTCATGCATTCCATATTTTATATTATGCCACCATGCAAGGCCAGATTTTATTTTATCCTGACTCAAACATCTAGGACTTATAAAATCTGCAAGGGAACATGGCAGATTTCTAGCCGGCAACAGACATCAAAGTAATTTCCAAATGTGTTCTAAGTCACTTAATGGCATAACATCATCATTAGCGTTTAGCAGGGGCTGTCAAAACTAGCCACTGACCTCAGGGGATTTATTGCCAGAAGGGTCATAAAATTGTATAGGCTATAGGATCCAGTGCCAAGTATTCATTGGTTGCTCCTTGTTCAAATGCTCATCAGGTTTTAAAAAGTCCGGGTTATGAAGGCTCCTCTTTATCCCACTTAATACAGAGAGATGTTGTGTCCTTGGGGGTATTTCTTATTTTCTGTATGTATACTCAGAAACGTATATCAATGGTACTCGTTAGAATAGTCCCATGCAGGTGGTTCTAATGTGCCCACACAATCTATATTGCGGCTAAAATAAGACCAATATAAACCATAATATAAACTTAATGACTGACGTGGCTTAAAATGAGTGAAATAATTTTGACCGGCTCGGGTAGCATTTATAATCAAAGCACTGAGGGTACCGGTGGGCCTTTGTTTGTTTGATTTGAGGTTGAACATCCCCGTCAACACTATAAATGTGAGTGAGTGAGTGTTTAAGTTTTACGTTCCACCAACAGCTAAGGTCATACTGAGACGGGACCTCGGTTTAAAGACTCATCCGAAAGTCTGGACTAGCCCGGGATCGATCCTGCGACCCCTGGTTAACAAGGCAAGTAGCGTAATCACCACACCACGGAGGCTTCTAAACAACACTATAAATGTCATTTTGGAGATGTTGCTTCCAATTTTGTGGGACTTTTACCCGACATTGAGATGAATTGGCATCTAAAGCCCTGTCATTCAATGATACCAATAGGGTTTGCCTGGGCAGGTTTAAGTCCTCTATAAGCGGTTTACCAGTACTTGTGGGTGGTCGTTTTCATCCCTGCGTGGAAGCATCATGCAGCCCATCTATTTCTTCAAGCCCCGATGGGCGGGGGCTGACTGCTGGGTCATTTGTCTCCAAGTTTAGGCTTGGTAAATAGACCCGGACTGAGACTTACAAGTCAGCTGTTTGTTTATACCCTTATGATTAAACATGTTTTATTGCATGAAACACATTGGGATTGGATACAAGTTATACAACATCAGTAAATCCTCTCCCTAAACATTAACAGGTAACAGCACATATGGTACAAAGCGTGTAAACCTGGTCAGACGTCGCTTTATGTAGCATTTGATTAGATTTCCACTGCCAATGTCCCCATGCACGAGCCCAGTCCAGTTTTTACTTTTTACACAGCGCCCAAACGTTACAAGGAGAAGATTAGTGCAGCTATAAATAACTTTTGTTCGTTTGATTGGAGGTTTAACGTCCCCGTCAACACTGAAAAGGTCATTTTGGAGACGTTGCTTCCAATTTTGTTGGACTTTTACCCGACATTGAGATGGAATGACATCTCAAGTCCTGTCCCCCAATGAAACCAATAGGGTTTATAAGCATGGACGGTCCGCCTCGCATCGCTTTACCTGGGCAAGCTTAGATCCTTTAAGGGGTTAACAGTACTCGTATGCGGGTCGGATTCAGCTCTGCGTGGAAGCATCATGCAGCCCATATATTTCTCCAAGCCCCTATGGGCAGGAGTCACTATAAATAACTAGTACCTGCATAGTGTGCAGGGTAAGCGACAGTTAAGTGGACAATAGCAAGCGGGAAGTTTCTGTAGATATGCCCTCAACCTTGCAAAAGTTAGGCGTGTGGTGGGGGGGGGGGGGGCTTGTCCAATTGTTTATCTGTTCATTTGCGACGCTTTTTATGCCAAGCACAACTTTGAAACCATGTATACTAGTGTTTTGAGACCATGTATGCTAGTGTTTTGAAATTTTGGTATATGGATTGTTCGTGAAAAAATAGTTGACATGTATTTTTTCTTATCCGAATTATCTCCCCTTTGGGGTTTGTTTCTCATAAGCAAGTTATCTGTAAAACTGTTTGAGCTATGGCCTTGATGTTTGGTATACTGATTGGAACTCAGGAGGAGCTCACCTGATTTAATTTTGAACTAATTATGTCTCCCCTCTTTTCGGGGTCCGTCCGTCTGTCACATAATCGTGACCGCTCTATAACTTGAAAACCGGTCAAGCTATCTTCAGGAAACTTTTTATCATTATTAATCAACATCACACAACATGCAGGGTGCATGAACTCTAATATTTATACTTTTTGAGTTATCACCCTTGTAAGTTTATCGGTCACAAAATCGTGCATGTGTGCACGGGAAAATCTTGCCCTGTCAATAACTTTCTTTTTTTTTTTTAATTGATTTTTAAATTACTTGACAGAAATGTTAACCACCATGATACGATATGTCGCGCACATGACCCAGGTCGGTACCTCAAAAGGTCAAGGTCATACTTAGCGGTCAAAGGTAATAAAGGGGCCTCTTTTCTTATTCGATCAATAACTTCCTTATTCCTGGTTGGATTGTGAAATGACTTGGCTACAAGTATCATGACACTATGTGTTGTGCGCAAGACCAAGGTCGGTTCCTCCAGGGCCAAGATCATACTTAGAGGTCAAAGGTCAAAACATGGGTCTTTTTGTGTTTGGTTAATAACTTTCTTATTCCCTGACAGATTTCGAAAGTACTTGGCAGAAATGTTAACCATCATGAGACGATGTTTTGTCTAGAAACTTGACAGGCTGATAGGGAACGACTAGTACATGACCTGATAAACATTTGTACAAAATCTGAAATTTCATTTGGTAATTGCCTTTTGAAATAATGGGTATTTAAGGACAAGCATATGGCTGGGGGCATAGTGTTTTATAGACACCATCTCTGGTTAGCAACTTTGGATCGACTGGTAAGCCAATGCCCCAGTACACGGGCACAGTCCAGTTGTCACATCTCAATGATTTGTAAAAGCCGACCAAAATTGGAAACAATGTCTTTTAAATTACTAGTGTTGAGGGGGACGTTAAACCTCACCACAAACAAAACACACTTTTTACACAGCGCTCTGACGTCACGCTCTGGGTTTTGGGTGTGGTCAGTGGTAGTCACGTGGACAATAGCGGTAGTGACACAGACTGTTGGTACAAGTTAAAATGCCATATTATAATTAAAAGTTGTACAATGTATTTTTTTTATTTTTGGTTTTTATCTCCCTCGCCCAAGCGTAGCGGGGATTATAGCAATGATGTTGTCCGTCCATCTGTCGGTCTGACTGTCCGTCACACTTTCTTTGTCCCCTCTGTATCTCATGAACCCTTCGTTTGATAGATTTTCATTAAATTTTCGTCAACGTTTCACCTCAATGAGCTGATGTGCAGATCCCATAAACACTAAAGGTGCAGATAGGCCTGAGCCGGCCTTGGTAGCTCAGTCAGATGCGTATCTTGACCGGTGATCAGGAGGACGCAGGTTCAATACCTGCTGGGGTCGACAACATTCTTTCATGGATATTGAAAATGAACTCTTTTCGACGGTCATTCTATCCCTTCTGCTGATTCAAGAAGAGCAGGTGTCAATTTCTGGCGAAAGAATGTGCACTTTACTGGTTAACCGCTTACGTATAAGCCTGCCCAGGAAAAATTTGGGTAGGTAAACTGGCCGGCTCAAAAATGACTGCAGTGAGTAAACAATGTAGATCCTGATCAAACAATATATTTCGCTGCATCTGAACTGCTTATGGCTAGGCATACGTTGGTTAATGGGCATATATTTTGTATCTAAACTGTTTTCCAAAGTCCTAAAATAGGGAGGGTTAAGGGCATCGGCTCCGGGTCCGTGCTTTTCGCCTTAGATGTAAAATAAAGACGAAAGGCTTGCGGGCCTCGGTAGCTCAGTCTGATGCGCGTCTGACTGGTGATCAGGAGGGCGCGGGTTCAAAATCTGCCGGAGTCGGCAACAGTCTTTCGTGGAGATTGATCCTGAGAAATCTTTTCTACGGTCATTCTCTCCACACAAGAGCACTATCTTAACTCTATAAATGCAAGAAACCGAATTTCTAATGCCTGCTGGGGGAAACTCAATGAGGGACATTAATCTTGTCTTGCTGTGAACCTTGAGCTGATAATGTTTGTTTAATTCGTGTACTGTTATATCAATTGGCAATGGTCAGATTCCTTACATAACCACTGAACAAATCAGATAAGTCTGATGTGATGAGAGCTCAAGAGAGAGATTTGAGGAAGGGGTATATATTTTCATCTAAGGATTACTTTGTAAAAAAACTCACATCTCATCAGACTTTATAAGTCTAGGGCTGTGGCATGCCTAAATGGAGACGATGTTTGAAATATTGCATCGTTCACTATAGTGACCACTTTTCCTCGGACAAAGGACTGCTCCACTGTATCAGGAACCTGGCATTCCAGAATAACAGTGATGGAAGACTTGGTCATGTCATGGTCTAGGGAAGAAAAAGTGGATGAACATGGTGCAATAGACTTCTTTCCACGTACTCCTGTGGATACTGCACTTCCTGGCTCCCCAAGAGGTATTTTAGCTTTATCGTCACAGAAGAATAATGCACAGTGTTCCTCGAGTTCAACTGCCTTCTCTTTCAGGTATTTAAGCTGGGCTGCACAGTAGTGCTGATCTGGATGTTCTGCACGCAGTTGGCGTCGTTGTATTTTGTACTGCACCGGAATCTTTGCTGTAAATGTTGATGCTATTTTGGTGTAAGGATTCTTGGGTGCAAATTGAAGTCTTACCAGACTTTTGATGGGTCTCAGGAGGACATCTTTCTTCAACCTTCTTCATCAGTTCTTTCAGGGACAGCCATTCACTGAGGTGGGCTTCACCATGTCGGCGTTCATCTGCAGCTGTTACTTCCCCAACAACTTTGGTCATTTCTTCAAAGAACAAATCATACCTTCCAGTAGGTCTGCCAGGATTCAAGTGCCTCAGATCAGCAAGCAATCCTTGCTCCCCAAGAAAAATCATTCTTATCCTTTCCTGTGTAACCGGATGGTCTGTGGATGAGTCAAGAGCAAGCTCCTTGTATATGAAGTCAGCAGTCGATGCTGAAATATTTGTTACATTCTTTAGACACTCTTTAAAGAGTCTCCACTGTGCCCTTATATGGAATACCTTTAATTCCGGTCTCACCTTTTCCAGCAGCCGTGCACCATCCGTTAGAATTTGTGCTTCAGAGCGTGTCTCAGGAACTTTAACAATGCAATGTGAGGTCACAACTGTTCCCCCAGGACAAAATCTTGAGATGTCAATGGGAACAGACAGCTGTAATTCTGCAAAATACCAGTAACGCTGAACCGCGTTTTCAAATGGACTTTCAAGGTGGATTTGCTCGTCAAATATTAAAGGTTCAAGCAGATTTTGGTGGACACCACATTTATATGAAAAACACTAAGAGTCAATAAAATTCAATATTAACACTTAGGAAGGACACATGAGTGGAAAGGTAAGAGACATCTCTTTTCAAATTTGCATTGATTGGGAATGATAAGGGATGCTGTTCTGCACAGTAAAACGATTCTGCTGCTGAATCAGTTTCTTTTTTTTTTTTTCATTCTCGCTCACAGCGACCATTACCTTTTTATCCCTGACCGAATAGGTTCGGGGGATATAGCGATCAGCCTGGCGTATGTCCATCCGTCTGTCTATCCGTCCTTCCGTCTGAAGACACAACCTTGTGATGGCCATAACTCCTATACCCTTTGAGATTCATTGATGGTTCTTGGCACAATTGTTCACAAGGCTGAGATGGCGTGTCACTGTCATGCGCAATAACCAGAACTCTGGATGTCATATTTGTCAAGTTATCTCCCCTTTTAATAAAATAGAATGACTACTTTGTGATGGCCATAACTCCAATACCCTTTGAGATATATTGATGGTACCTAGCACAGTTGTTCACAAGGCTGAGGTGGCGTGTCATGCACAAGAACCACAACTCTGGGTGCCTTGGATTTTTAGTTATCTCCCCTTCCATTAAAATAGAGTGACTACCTTGTGATGGCCATAACTCCAATACCCTTTAAGATATAGTGTTGGTACCTGGCACAGTTGTTCACAAGGTTGAGACGGCTTGTCATGCACAAGAACACCAACTCTTGGTGCCATGGTTTTTGAGTTATCTCCCCTACCAATAAAATAAAATCACTACCTTGTGATGGCCATATCTCCAATACTCTTTGAGATATATTGATGGTACCTGGTACAGTTGTACATGCGGTTAAGCAGGCATGTCACATGCAAGAACCACACCTCTTGGTGCCCTGGTTTTTTAATTATCTCCCCTGACAATATAACCTTGTGATGGCCATAACTCTAATACTCTTTGAGATATATTGATGGTACCTGGTACAGTTGTACATGCGGTTAAGCAGGCATGTCACATGCAAGAACCACACCTCTTGGTGCCCTGGTTTTTTAATTATCTCCCCTGACAATATAACCTTGTGATGGCCATAACTCCAATACTCTTTGAGATACATGTATATTGATGGTACCTGGTACAGTTGTACATGCGGTTAAGCAGGCATGTCACATGCAAGAACCACACCTCTTGGTGCCCTGGTTTTTTAATTATCTCCCCTGACAATATAACCTTGTGATGGCCATAACTCCAATACTCTTTGAGATATATTGATGGTACCTGGTACAGTTGTACATGCGGTTAAGCAGGCATGTCACATGCAAGAACCACACCTCTTGGTGCCCTGGTTTTTTAATTATCTCCCCTGACAATATAACCTTGTGATGGCCATAACTCCAATACTCTTTGAGATATATTGATGGTACCTGGTACAGTTGTACATGCGGTTAAGCAGGCATGTCACATGCAAGAACCACACCTCTTGGTGCCCTGGTTTTTTAATTATCACTCCTGACAATATTGACAATATAACCTTGTGATGGCCATAACTCCAAAACCCTTTGAGATTTATTGATGGTACTTGGCACAATTGTATACAAGGTTGAGACGGCGCTTCATGCTTAAGAACCACAATGCTCGCTGCTATGGTATTTGAGTTATCTCCCCTTCCAATATAACAGTATGACCACCTTGTGATCATTGTACCTCCAATACCCTTTGAGACATATTGGTGGTACATGATGCAGATGTACATGAGGTTAAGCAGGTGTGTCATGCTCAAGAATAACAGCTCTGGATGTCTGGTTTTTTAGTTATCTCCCCTGACAATATAACCTTGTGATGGTCATAACTCCAAAACCCTTTGAGATATATTGCAGGAACTTGGCATAATTGTATACAAGGTACAGAAGGGGTGTTATACGCAAGAATTACACCTCTTGGTGCTGTGGTATTTGACTTATCTACCCTTCCAATATAACAGTAGGACCAGCTTGTGATCACCATATCTCCAATACCCTTTGCTACATATTGATGGTACTTTGTACAGAAATACGTGAGCTTAAGCAGGCGTGTCATGCGCAAGAACCACAATTCTGAGTGCCCTGGTTTTTTAGTTATCTCCCCTGACAGTAGGGCTGGCTAATCAGAGCTGAAAAGATAATCGATAATCAGTCTTACCATTGTGATCGATAATCGATTAGTAATCACTAAGGTTTCTGTCATAATTTTACCTGTCTGAGCATGACTCTTACCATATGTTGCACTTGCCCATATGTATATTTGAACAGACAGGCCTGGGCAAACAGTGGAGACCCAGATGAGATGCCGCAGAATGCGGCGTCTCATCAGGGTCTGCACTGTTTGCAACTCATTCAGCTATTTTAGGCATAACTTTGGGTAGTAAATTGTACCTATCAAGTAATCGATTAAAAGCAAATCAGAAATGATAATCATTCTTGTGGAATTTATCGATTGATTAATCGATTATACGATTAATCGTGTCAGCCTTACCTGACAGTATAATCTTGTGATGGCAATAATTCCAATACTTTTGTGATATATTGCTGGTTTAATTCTGGTGCACTTTCTATTTGTGAACAATCTTCTGAAGGCCATATTGGCTTTTGGTCGGGGGATTTGCCATCTCTTCCGATGGCTGTTTTTTCACATTTTGACTGGCTTGTAGTCAGTTTACATTTTAGCTCACCTGAGCACCAAGTGCTCATGGTGAGCTATTGTGATCAGTCAATGTGCGTCGTCTGACGTCAACAATTGCTTAAAAAGACTACTACTCCTAAACCCTTGGGCCAATTTCATTTAAACTTCACAGGAATGTTGCCTAGGTGCTCTCTACCAAAATAGCTAATGATGGTGGGGGGGTGGAGGTGAACACATTTATTATTGTGATTCTTTGAAACCCCTCCCCCCCACCCCCCACGAGCTAGATGGTGTAGGAATCACCATTCATTGGCATTTCAGACCCCTGCAAAGATTCTTCCTTCCCTCGGGCCATTAGAGATTGGAATGCCCTTCCCGATTTGATCATTTCCACGTCTCTATGTGCTGAGGATAGTGTAGCTAGGGACTAACTTCCCATTTCACAGGTCCTGGTATATGTATGTCATTGGACGTATCACCAGTTACAATTCTGACTCTGATAACAGCATTTCCCGCTTCTTTATACAGGAGTCATTCAGTCACATTATCAAAATGGGATATATCGGCTAAATTACGTCTTCAATCAAATTGTTGAAAAAATGCAGGCAGTGTTCAGCTCTTGTATGCGGAGCGCAATGCTTCAGGCCAGTGAGACATGGCCTTTGACAAAGCCAAACCTCCAATACCTTCAGCGGAATGACAGGGCAATGATCATACAGATCTGCAATGTCAAGCCTCAGGACAATGTCACCATCAGGTCCAGTGATCTACTTGAGCGTCTTGGTATTGAGGACCTGGACCTCATCCTGAAAGAGAGAAGGCTCTGCTGGTATGGACATGTGGAATACTCCAATGGTGCAGTCAGTCTTGACTGCCTGTGACATACAGGTAGGTGGAAAGCGGGAACCTGGAAGGTCCAAGATAACCTGGAAGCATCTGACAGAAAGAGAATGCAGAAAATGGAAGCTCTCTGCTATCGATCCTCATGATACACCTGCATCCGATGGGATGCACATTTTTTTCGTTATTGAAAAACATGAAAACTGGTATTTCCCCCGCTTCTAATTTAGGAAATGACCAGTCATGTAGTTATATCGACTAATAAACGGTGGCACTATTTTCATCGGCCAATCATAATGCTTCTTACTGTGTAACTAAGCGATAAAATGCTGTATTCGGAACGTTCGGAACTTATCATTAGTTAGAGCCCAAACTTTCACACCCGTTCAACAAGCAAGTTCAAGGCAAACATCAAAGATCTCTGGCACCCAAATCGCCATGAAATCAACCCTCCACAAACTGCCGCTACCGTTTTTCTGCAAGCAATCGGTAAATGACGTCATCCGATCCCAGCAACCCAACGTGTTTAATGTAATTGTTTTATTTTAATGGGGCGAATATCCTCATTAAAAATTGTTTGCGACCGGTAAAAAATATTTTCTCGAGCTAGACAGTTGTGGATAGAGGTGGATAGAGAACGGGGTTTTGCACAATTACCGACTTGCCCCTGGAAGCTCTGTGTCAATTACCTGCAACAGTATACAGATGTGTTTACACAAATTAAAGCTTTTGACTTTTCCCGCCAAGCATCTGCTTTGTTTGCGCCAAACCATAGCCATGCATGCACCAGTAGAATAGTCCGTTTTTATTATGCATATGTCTACCATTAGCTGGGCATTTTCTGCCTGTTCAGCGGGGCCAAAATTCAGCCCCATTCCCAATGCCAAATAGTCTCATTTTTTCCCAATTTCACAAAATTTTTCCCCAAAAATGAAGAAATAAAAGCCAAACAAAAGGAAGCAGACAAAACAATACGTAACATGAGAGGTTAACACTGGATCTATAGTCAAGATGAAAATTCACTACAGTGAAGCAATTTCACTATTCATAAGACTATCATGAGCAAAACTTCATCATGCTGGCATTTCTCTGATGAAATTGTGTTCCCAATTTTGTTATTGTGTTGATATTTTTTCCCGAAATTCGCCCCGGGGCCTTTTTCCCAAATTACCTGGATAAAGCCCAGGTTAGATATAGCTAAATGCCTTATTTGACCTGTGACCTACTTTATCATAACTTTTGAACCATATGAGATAGAGCCTTCATATTTGGCATGTATGTTCGTTGTGACAAGGCTTTCCCAGCCATTCAAAAATTTTGACTCATCACCTAGACCTTTGACCTACTTTGTCATAACTTTTTTAGCATTTGAGATACAGCCTTCATATTTGGCATGTAGGTTCCTTGCGACAAGGGTTTCCTATTCATACATAAAATGTGAACTTACGATTTTTCCACTCTTTACACTACACTTCCTCATAATCTTATAAAAGAAAAGCTTAATGATTTAATTGAATGGGCTTTTTCACAGAGAAGATTCTCTCTATCTTGCATGTAATGTCAGAAATGCATTTTTCACTTCTAAAGAGCATAAGAATTATGCACTTTGGTCATGTCAGAAAGTGTGTGATGCCCTCACCTTTCTACTTGACAATATTTATATAAGATTCAGTACTAAGTTATTTAGACAAATTGTGGGTATTCCGATGGGTACTAATTGCGCACCTCTTGTGGCTGATCTGTTCTTGTATTGTTATGAAAGAGACTTCATGTTGTCGCTTTCCATTGATAACCAATCTGAAATTATTGAAGCTTTTAGCTTCACTTCTAGATATTTAGATGATTTATTAAATATTGATAATACCTATTTCGATGGTTTGATCAGTCAGATTTACCCCCCAGAACTTTAGTTAAATAAAGCAAATTCTTCTGATACCGAGGCCCCGTTTTTGGATTTACATCTATCTATTGTAGATGGGTTTGTTTCTTAATAAAATTTATGATAAACGCGATGACTTTGATTTTGAGATTGTAAATTTTCCTTTTTTGGATGGTGATGTTCCTCGTGCGCCATCCTATGGCGTTAATATTTTGCAATTAATTTGATTTGCTAGAGTGTGTAGTCATGTAACTGACTTCAACACTCGTAATAAATTATTAACGGCTAAACTCCTTAATCAGGGTTATCGGTACCATAAACTAAGCAAAGCCTTTTCAAAATTATAAAGACGCCATTCTGATTTAATTTCAAAATTCAATATTGGACTTAAATCTCTTCTGCAACAAGGTCTATCGGAACCCGAATTTTATGGTGACTTAGTATATAAATTCAGAAAAATATATAACCGCAATGACTTCAGCACCCAATTTCGTAAACTCATTCTTCGATATAAAAAGATTGGGTACAACATGGATGTTATACGACAGACTGCATGCATGGTAGTTAACCCAATCACGGTTGGCAACTTTGCTTCCCTCTTTAATTGCACGCCGGTGGGTCAGGCCTCAGATTCTATGACGGCTCCAACATAAAGGCTTATTGAGAATTAGAGAGATCTAATTCTAGGTAATGTTGGTTGGTGCCTGATGCTCTGTCTCTGGTCGGGCCCATCGGAGTCTAACTGTTGGTTTTCTTTTGCTCCAGCATTTCAGTGGTTTCTTGCTGTCGAGTCCTCACCGTTGTCTCACCTCTGTGGTTCTTTGATTTTTTGTGTTCACGGAGATGTTGCACTGATGAGTTAGGAGGCTTTCATGCGGACTGAACAAATTATTTGTCTAAATCGCGACGGAAGTAAGGGCGAGGATTGTGGCTAAGTAAAATCGATTTTAAGCCCCCCCCCCCCCCCCCCCCCCCCCAGTGGAAATCTTTCCACTGACCGTTCCAAGGCGGTTCTTCTGTGGCGGTTTATTTATGGTGTTGTTTGTTACTTACTGTGTGTCTCACTTGTGTCTTTTTATTTTGGATGGCCATATGGCCATTTTGTGGGAAAGTAACTGTCCTTATGGCCTTCCTTTGTTTAGGTTTCCATTATGGTCTGGTCGCTTAATGTTTGTGTTTCTTTCCCTTTGGTGTCTTTGATGGGTGGAGTAAGTTAATTGTATCGATTCCTGATCTTTGTTTTACTTCTACTTTACCTTGATATTTGACTTACTTTATCATAACTTTTGAACCTTTTAAGATGGTGCCTTCATATTTGGCATGTATGTTCCTTGTGAAAAGGTCTTTCCACCAATACAAAAATTTTGTCTTATGACCTTGACCTTTGATCTACTTTGGCCATTTGAGATAGAGCCTTCATATTTGGCATGTAGTTTCATTGTGTCATACAAAAATGACTTGTGACCTTGACCTTGACATGTGACCTACTTTATCATAACTTTTGAACCATTTGAGGTAGAGCCTTCATCTTTGTCATGTATGTTCCTTGTGGCAACGACTTTCACCCACACAAAAATTTTGACCTGTGACCTTGACCTTTGACCTTCTTTCTTATAACTTTTGAACCATTTAAGATAGAGCCTTCATATTTTGCATGTAGGGCCCTTGTGACAAGGGCTTCTCAACCATGCAAATTTTTTTACCTTGACCCTTTTAATCGTTTTTGTCATAACTTTTGTATCATTTAAGGTAGAGCCATCATATTTGGCATGTATGTTCCTTGTGAAAAGGTCTTCCCACTCATGCAAAAAATTTGAGCTGTGACCTTGACCTTGATCTGTGACCTACTTAATCATATCTTTGGAACCATTTGAGATAGAGCCTTCATATATGGCATGTATATTCCTTGTGACAATGGCTTCACATCCATACAAAAAGTTTGATCTGTGACCTTGACCTTTGACCTACTTTATCATAACTTTTGAACCATTTGAGATAGAACCTTCATATTTGGCCTGTATTTTCCTTCTGACAAGGCACCTTACCGTATTACCACCATTTCATTTCTACAGTGTGGATCAGGTGAGCGATCGAAGGCCATCATGGCCCTCTTGTTGTGATATATTGCTGGTTTAATTCTGGTGCTCTTTCTATTGGTGAACAATCTTCTGAAGGCCATATTGGCTTTTGGTCGGGGGGATTTGCCATCTCTTACGATGGCTATTTTTTGTATATCAATCATGCCGTAAGGATATGCTGCATTCTGTTTTCTTCTTTTATATATTTTAAATAAAAGAACATAAACCTGGAATATAGGTGTTGTCAAATTATTCTATGCCCCTGGCTCCTAATATTTTAGGTTGGACCCCTGTTTTTTTTTAAACCTGTGTCCACTGGACCCCTAAAATTTAAAAGCAATGTAATCGTACAGTCGCAGAAAAACTGTGATATTTTTCTTATTTCTGCTCAAAATATAGATTGTGGGTACATGTTAGAACCACCTCATTGAGGCGATTCTGATGAGTAGCCACAATCTATATAGCCACAAGAAATAAGAAAAATAAGATTATACCCTTTACTATATAAAAGTGGGGTTCAAGGGGGTCAAAATTGTATAGGCGTGTTTTCGTGATGTCACCACTCAATTTTGTGTCCAAAAAGCTGATTGAGTGGCAGTGTAGATCGACAATGATGAGATGTTGCAAGCGTTGTGTGGCATCTCATCTGGATGTACACTGTTTGGACATGCAGGCCTGCTTGTTCCATAATATACGGTAAATAGGGCTGGCTAATCGGAGCTGAAAAGATAATCGATTATCAGTCCTGTCACTGCGATCGATAATCGATTAGTAATCGCTAAGGTTTTTGTCATAATATTACCTGTCTGGTTTTCTGCCTGAGCAGAACTCTTACCATATTTGCACTTTACCATATGTATATTTGAACAGACAGGCCTTAGCAAACAGTGTAGACCCAGATGAGACGACGCAGAATGCGGCGAGAATGCGGCGTCTCATCAGGGTCTGCACTGTTTGCCACTCATGCAGCTATTTTAGGCATAACTTTTGGTAGTTAATTGTACCCATCAAGTAATCGATTAAAAGCAAATCAGAAATGATAATTATTTTTGTGGAATTTATTGATCGATCAATCGATTATATGATGAATCGTGTCGGCCTTACCTGCTTGTTCCATAATACATGTATACGGTAAATTATACTGCACTACATGTTTTTGCTTTTTTCTTTGCAGTCAAGGAATTCAGAAAATGCTTGAATGTTTTGGAAGTAAGTATTGATATGTTCATATTTTGTTACCTATATTAAGACCACCTTTGGGACTGTTCAAAAATGTATTTTCTAGTGAATGAATGTCGTTTAACATGTCACCAGTAGAAGAGCACTTTTGAACAGGCCCAAAGCTGGTCCCTGACCAGAGGACAGTGTGTGCAGAAAACACGAAAAAACAGTAACTGCCCCCTTCTAAATAAGCTTTTTAACCCATTGTATGCTAGTGGACTCTTCCATTGCTATATGTTGGACAAGTCCATTTGCCATATACAGTCAAACCTCGATAATTCGAAGTGCAAGGGACCGCAGGAATTCCTTCGAATTATCGAGAGTTCGAATTATCGAAATCGGCAATTTTCGGATATGTTCGGATTTTTTTATTCAATGCAATTCAAATGACTATAATTCGAACTTCATTTCGGCGCTATGATAAAGAAACGGTAATAACTGCCAAAGCATTAAAGAAAATGAGGTACGTGAAGGTTAATCTCATCATCTTTTATGCTTGACAGGGCTACGAAAGCAGGAAATAATAATAAAACTTGAACTTACATTTTTATTTACAGCCATCAACAATAACAAAAATGAAGGTTTTATGTAAATTACTAAACCATTTTACTGACGAAATATTTAACCCCGCAAAAAGAACAACAGAACTGACAAACACTGACAGCTAGCGAAGATTTGTATCGGTCTGTAATAAACTGGCTGATACAAATCAAAGGCCTAACTTCCGGTTTCTAGTCAATTTTGTTTCTGCTTTCAGAGGCTAGGTGCTTGTTAATGTTGCTAACTAATATATGCTCCAGGGTTTTGCAACAGATGCATGTGAGCGACACCGGTCTGTAATTCGCAGCATCATATTTTTCTCCTTTCTTAAAGACCGGGGTTACGTTTGCTTGTCGCCAGTCATCTGGTACAGTGCCCCGAGCAAGTGATTCATTGAAAATAAAGGCCAGCAGGGGAGATATTTCAGCACTACATTCCTTAAGCACCCTGGCATGCAGACCGTCAGGCCCAGATGCCTTATGTGTGTTGAGCTTGTCTAACATTTTTGCGACCCCTTTGGGGTCAACTGTTATGTCCCCCATAGAGGGGAACGGCCTTGTACCTTTTGATGGTAGCTCACCGTCAGCTTCACGTGTAAACGCCGATTGAAACTGCTTATTACATATATTTGCCTTTTCGCGCGATTCAGTTTTCAAAATTCCATTTTCCCTAAGTGAAGTGATCCCAAATGATTCTTTTTTCAGGGACTTTACAAATGACCAAAATTTCTTAACTTTTCCATTCTTCTGGGGGCCCTCGGGATCAATATTTTCATCATCAAAGGTAAAGATGCTGGAAACATGCTTCCAATATGCATCTCTAATTACCTTTTGTACATGTGCTCTGAACCTTTTGTAATGGTTCTTCACGTCGGGATTGCTAGACTTACGAGCACGAAGTTAGATGGACAATCGGAAATGAATTAATCAAGTGATGCATGTGTAGATGGACGGACGGACGAACGGATCTGAACTGTTCATGGTGACACGTCAAATGACACCTACGGATGGCTGATGTATGGACGGGCTCGTTTCAGAGTTCGGATAGAGAGACAAAAAGTGAAAAAAAAAAACACATTATAAACTGTGTTTGTGATCTTCACAAATCCAAACAACAGTGTCAAAATGTGTTAAGTATGTGATATATGGGTACTCGTTAGAATCGCTTTGCCGAGGCGGTTCTAATGACCACCCACATTCCATGCCAGGAGCAGAAATAGCAGGCTATGGGTACTACCCACAAAACACACAAATAACATGCAACACATTGTTTTTCATATTTCCGCCCCAAAAATACACAGACAGTTGGTGATCGTTAGAACCGCTTCGCCGAGGCGTTTCTAACGAGCACCCGAGCCGAAATGTGAAAAATATAAGAATCTTTGATCAGAACAATTTTGATTTTTTATTTGGTGGTACAATTTTCCAGTATTTGAATAAGCATGTTTTCGTAATGCAAACTATTAAACAGACCAGTACGATAACACAGCCGTGCGACATAGTACATGTTTTCACATCTCATCATGGCAGCCCCTTCAGTTTTGATCGGATCTTTCTGAAACTTATATGTAATGTGGCTGGGGATGAAAACTCGGATGGGTTCGAAAACTGGCTAAGTCGGCCCATTTTTCATAGAGTTACATCCCTTTGATTGCTGAAAATGCCGATTTTTAGCTCACCTGGGCCGAAGGCTCCAGGGGAGCTTATTGTATAGTGGGTCCTCCGTTGTACGTCGTCCATCTGTCTGTCCGTGCGCCATACGTCCACACTTTTGAGCAGCTATATCTCTGCAGCCTGCAGGCTGATCTCAATCATTTCTCATCTGTAGCATGCCTTTGGTAGGGCATTGCTGACATAAGCTTTTTTTTCGAAATCGCACGAAAACTTTGGTTGCTGTGGCAATCACAAGGTCCTTTAGACTTACAATGGGAAAATGCTTGTCATCACTGTAGCGCCTCCAGTTTTGATCGGATCTTTTTGAAACTTATATGTGAGGTGGCTGGGGATAAAATCTCAGATAAGTTCGAAAATTGGCCAAGTTGGTCGATTCGTCATAGAGTTACGTGCCTTTGATTGCTGAAAATGCCGATTTCTCACCTTGTCATCGCTGTAGCCCCTTCAGTTTTGATCGGATCTTTCTGAAACTTATATGTAAGATGGCTAATGATATGATAAAACCTCAGATGAGTTCGAAAACCAGCCAAGTGGGCCCATTTATCATAGAGTAACATCTCTTTGATTGCTGAAAATGCCGATTTTTTACCTTGTCATCACCGTAGCCCTTTAATTCAGTTTTGATCGGATCTTTCTGAAACTTATATGTAAGGTGGCTGGGGATAAAACCTCGTATGAGTTCCAATACCAGCCAAGTCTGCCCATTTATCATAGAGTTAACCTCCCTTTGATTGCTGAAAATGCTTATTCTTTATCTTGTCATCAACGTAGCCCGTTCAGTTTTGATTGGATCTTTCTGAAACTTATGTGTAAGGTTGCTGGGGATTAAACCTTGGATGAGTTCGAAAATCAGCCAAGTTGGCACATTTATCATAGAGTAACATCCCTTTGATTGCTGAAAATGCCAAATTATGACCTTG
This sequence comes from Lucinisca nassula, assembly GCA_963580285.1. NCBI lineage: Eukaryota > Metazoa > Mollusca > Bivalvia > Lucinida > Lucinidae > Lucinisca > Lucinisca nassula. The sequence goes on from OY757021.1 coordinate 137,465,830, forward strand.
TAATCACCGTAGCCCCTTCAGTTTTGATCAGATCTTTCTGAAACTTACATGTAAGATGGCTGGGAATAAAACCTCAGATGAATTTGAATACCCGCCAAGTCAGCACATTTATCATAGAGTGACGTGCCTTTGATTGCTGAAAATGCCTATTTTTGACCTTGTCATCATTGCTGCCCCTTCCTTTTTGAACGGATCTTCATGAAACTTACAAACAAGGAAGTCAGGCAGAAAAGCTTGGAGGAGTTTGAAAACTCTTGAGGTTTGCTTATTTATCATAGAGTAACATCCCTTTCATTGCAGCAGTTAATTGCTTATTTTTGACCTTGTCATCACCATAGCCCCTTCAGTTCATATCGGATCTTCCTGAAAGTTACATATAAGCAAGTCAGGAATAAAAGCTTGAATGAGGTTGAATGCTCTGAAGGACTGAAATAGTGGGTCGTCCGTCGTCCGTCGGTCCATCCGTCCACACTTTTGAGCAGCTATATCTCTGCAGCTTGCAGGCTGATCTCAATCATTTTTGACCTTGTCATCACCATAGCCCCTTCAGTTTATATCGGATCTTCCTGAAAGTTACATATAAGCAAGTCAGGAATAAAATCTTGAATGAGGTTGAAAACCGGTGAGGTCTGCTGATTTATCATAGGTTACATTCTACTCGATTGCAGAAAATGTTAACCATGTCATCACCTTGTCCTCCAATAAATCCTTCAGTAAAGGTTGGCACTTCCTGAAACTTTGAATCTGTTAGCTCAGGTGAGCGATACAGGACCAGCTTGGTCCTCTTGTTTATGCTCTGAAGGACTGAAATTTTTTTTATGCTCTGAAGGACTGAAATTGATTTTAAATATTGCTTAAACTTTTTTAGCTCACCTGAGCCTTTAGGCTCATAGGTGAGCTTATAGTATAGCCATGGTCCGTCGTCCGTCCGTCCGTCCGTCAGAACGTCCGTCCACCATTTTCAAAGATCTTCTTCTCCTGTACTGCAGGGCCAATCAAAGCCAAATTTCATATGGAGCCTCAGTGGGATGGGGGAACGAAAGTTTGTTCGCGGGGTCTGGATCACATGACCAAGATGGCCGCCATGCCCATATATGGTAAAAAGCCTTCAAAAATCTTCTTCTCCAGAACCATAAGGCCAGTGGCCTTGAAACTTGGCATGTAGCATATGGTACTCGGGCCCATCATGGTTTGTACAAATGGTGACCCCGGGTTGACCTTGACCTATTTTACAGCAATGTCAAATTTGCCGACGTAGGGTTTTGCATGGGGCAAAGTGAAAATAATGGATTTATAGGAAAACCATTGAAGACAGTGTCACCAAAATTTGTAGGTGAGCCTTTAGGCTCATAGGTGAGCTTATAGTATAGCCATGGTCCGTCGTCCGTCAGTCGTCCGTCCGTCCACCATTTTCAAAGATCTTCTTCTCCTATACTGCAGGGCCAATCAAAGCCAAATTTCATATGGAGCCTCAGTGGGATGGGGGAACGAAAGTTTGTTCGCGGGGTCTGGATCACATGACCAAGATGGCCGCCATGCCCATATATGGTAAAAAGCCTTCAAAAATCTTCTCCAGAACCATAAGGCCAGTGGCCTTGAAACTTGGCATGTAGCATATGGTACTCGGGCCCATCATGGTTTGTACAAATGGTGACCCTGGGTTGACCTTGACCTATTTTACAGCAATGTCAAATTTTCCGACTTAGGCTTTTGCATGGGGCAAAGTGAAAATAATGGATTTATAGGAAACCATTGAAGACAGTGTCACCAAAATTTGTAGATCAGGTAAAGTAACTGAATACATGAATGTATATGGATCAGAAAGGTCAAGGTCATTCATTGGCCTTGTTCGTGGGTCTGGATCACATGACCAAGATGGCCCCCATGCCCATATATGGTAAAAAGCCTTCAAAAATCTTCTTCTCCAGAACCATAAGGCCAGTGGCTTTGAAACTTAATAGTGTTTTAGTCATTCAGATCAGCTCTATTTCTCTGTGCCATGTTTGTCAAGATTTTCACTTGGA
>OY757021.1:137468053-137548289 GCA_963580285.1 Lucinisca nassula
CTCCAACCCCGGATGGGTGGGAATGCAAAAAAATAATTCAGTTTAAAGGTGGATCTAAAAGATACACAGATTGTGTAGAAAAATGTCTCTTGTGTTTTTCTTACTTAAAGATTTGGGAAAAATCTTCTAAAAGTCTATGTTTTTTGTTGTTGTTTTTTGCATATAACACATTTGTACAACTAACTATATGTATATAACATGGTTTCAACTTCCGAATTTCAACATTGGTGTAAAAACTATAGAGAATTTCTATATCACATTGGTGCGATATAGTGCATTCTTCATATCTCAAAACAGTTATTTTTCTGACCAAAATGTGTGATATTTGTCCAAAACAAAGGTTGAGAATGCTTGCTGGAACCAGTAATGTCAGTTTTGGCAATCTAGAAGAGTGCTCCCAGCAGGCACACGTCGCTAGGGCAACGTCAAATCAACGTCGGTGCAACGTCATTGCACTGATGTAGATTTGACGTTGCATAAACCTCATGGCATTGTAATGACGTCGATGGGACGTCACAATTACGTCATGTGCCTGTTGGGCTGCATGTCACAAAGTATGTTGTCAAAAGACCAGCATTGGGACTTTCCCCTATATTCATTTTAATTTCCTGGATTTAATTAATTAATTAATTATGGACAAGTGAGAACAGCAATGGAAGGTCAGGTACTGTTTCTTCCCATGAACTGTGCATTCTTTCTTTCTTTCTCTTATAATTCTTTATCTGACTCTGAAGGCTTATCATCAATTCTATTGATCTGATTGGCTGTAAATTGAGTGGTATTGTGACATCACAGTGATTGACAGAAATTTCAAAAATGATTGACAGGTCTTATGCAATAGCAGATACACTTCATAGCTGGTTTGAATAGACAACCAAAGAAAACAATATAGTCATGGTTCATTTATTGTTTCTTTTTTTTTAATTTTCTGCGGCGACTGATCTGGATCTACACTGTTTACTCACAGTAAAGGGATTGTTATGTATATGTCAGCAGCTATATCTTCTTGCAAACTTTTGAAACATTTTTTTGCCTACATGCAATGTGGACCCTGATCAGACTGCTCCTCTAGGAGAAGTCTGATTTGGGTCAACACTGCTAAAATAATCTACCACAATGAGGTGGTTCTAATCTGCACCCATTACCTAAGTTTGGAATATGTAAGATTTAAAAAAAAATAATTGAATGCACCATGACTTATGGAAGAATTAGCGTAATGTCTTCCTCTTCTTGGGGAAGGTATAATTTGAGGACTTACCTTCACTGGAGGACCAGAGGAATGAGGACCAAGTCCTCCAGAGGACCAGTGGTATAATTTGAGGACCAAATACAGGAGGACCAGTGCTTTTATAAGCCACATAATTACTGTTTATTGAAAATGACACCTGTTGGTATGGTATATCACCTCATGGGCATATATACAGAAAGAAAAGGAAAAAAAAAGAAATATTAAAATAAAATAAATAAAAGGAAAAACATATTATTATGCTCAGGAAATTTTTTACTTTGGAATTTTATGAAATATATTTTTGACATCATGTTACTCTGATAAAAAATGTTTAGTTGAGTACTTTCTATATACTTGAAACTATCTATCTGTTTTTTTTATGTTGTTGTTGTTGTTGTTGTTTTTATTATTATTTTTTTAATTCACAAGCTGCATGATGAACAGTGAAGATCCTGATCAGATGGCATATTGTTACTCTTTTAAAAATGTTCACTTGAAATCAGAATTTCTCTACTTTCATTATACTTAATACAAGCTATCTGTTAAATTCACAAACTGCATGATGAACAGTGAAGATCCTGATCAGATGGCATGTTGTGACTGTTTTAAAAAATGTTCACTTGAATTTAGAATTTCTCTACCTGAATATAATTCATACAAGCTATCTGTTAAGTTCACAAACTGCATGATGAACAGTGAAGATCCTGATCAGGTGGCATATTGTTATTCTTTTAAAAATGTTCACTTGAAATACTTCATACAAGCTATCTGTTAAGTTCACAAACTGCATGATGAACAGTGAAGATCCTGATCAGATGGCATATTTTTACTCTTTTAAAAATGTTCACTTGAAATTAGTAAGTACTTTTGATATACTTATTATATAATTTATCTGTTAAATTCACAAACTGCATGATGAACAGTGAAGACACTGATCAGATGGTTTATCTGGAGCTACACTGTTTGCAAATGTAGGGGTTGTCTTGTTCAGCGGGATAAGTGGGGAAAAAAATAACTGAAAGGAAAAATACCATAAGGAAATTTTTCACCATATTAATAAATGAAATATTGTTTGTTTGTATTGGAGTTTAACGGCCCAGTCAAGACTATTTTAGGTCATTTTTGGAGTTGGTTAGTTTACCTATCCATGCTTCTCCTGGGCAGGCGTATACGTAAGCGGTTATCCAGTACAGTGCACATTTTTTCTCCAGAAATTGACGACTGTCCTTCTTGAATCAGCGGAAGGGAGATAATGACCGAAGAAAAGATTTCATGATCATCATCAATCTCCACGAAAGAAAAGAATATTTAGGCATCTTGTTACTCTTTTAAAAGAAATATGTTCAGTTCCATTGGAAATTTCTCCACTAGGAAATAAAAACAAAAACAAAGTTATTTATTTAATTTTTTAATTTTTTTAGGACAATTTGGCCAAATTAATTTGTCCTGGTGACTTATTTATTTAATTTATTTACCTATTGTTTTTGTTTACCTATTCTTTTTGTTTTTGTTTTTTTGCCACAGAAGCATGCAAGTTGAGACCATCTATAACTAGCTAATGTTAGGAAATATATTCATGTAACAGTGTAGCAGACTACCAAGTATTACATTCAGAGCTGTATATGGAAAAAAAAAATTAAGCACCAAGCAGATGGCATTCAATTTTTTTTCTTTTGTTTGTTTTCAGAGAACAACATTTCCATGCTAAACAAGATTTTCTTTGAGAAGTAAAGAAAAAGGCTTGATATTGAAATAGTTGTGATTGACAGTTTAATGGTTATTTGTAGGTGGGGCTTATCCTGTTGCAGGTGGGGCAAAGTTATATATTAGAACCAATGGCTGTAAGCCTATGATTAGGTTGAAATTGCAAATGATTGAAAGTCTTCATTTTTTAAATTTTAAAATGTGTTGTTTGATCTTTCAGAAGCACTTTTTTTCTAATTATTTTGGGACTTTTTGTACCAAATGGAATCTTCCTCTCAATAAACGACAGGAATCCATTTCGAAATGTAGGGGTGACAGGTTGTGTTATCAAAATTTATTCAGAAAATAGCTGAATTTTTGCAAATAGTGTAGGCCCCGATCAGATGCCACATTCTACAGCATCTGATCTGGGCCTACACTGTTTGCCAATGTACCCATTTTGGGGTTTCCGGTACCAAACGGGTAAAATAGGACCTTTTATTATTAATATTCTTATTTTGAGCTGAAAAGTGAAAAATGTGAACTTCCATTGCAGTTCTCACACAGGACCCATAAATAAGCATTTATTTATTTAATTATAAATTAATAAACAATTTTTTTTTATTAAATATTTATTAACTTTATTTTATTGTTTATTTCTTTTTATGTGTAACAATCAAGGAAAAATGAACCTGGGGGAAAAAAAGATTTTTTTTTTACTTTTGTTTAAAAATTGCTGTTGGTACTTCAAATGCAGAAATAAGAATAGATATAAAAAATCTCCATCCCAATAAAGCCATGTTTGGCAAATGTAAGGAAGCATTATGTCAAGACTGTTAAATGAAGACTCCTCTAAACCATACTTTCAATAGAGAAACGTAGGGTTTACGAAGGGGTAGAGGTGGTATTCATTATTTTCTTTAATTTTGCTCAAAAACATATACATTGTGGGTACTAGTTTGTACTGCATGATTGAGGCAGTTCTAACGAGCACTCAAATCTATATTTGGATTGTGGGTACTCGTTAGAACCGCCTCACTGTGGCGGTTCTAACTAGCACTCACAATCTATATTCGGACTAGAAATAAGAAAAATATCAAACATTTTCATCTGAAAAAGGTTAGTCCTAGAGATAAGACAGAAGCCATTTTAGATTGTAATTACATGGATGTATTATGTTCCGTTTCCTTCAGTTTTTGAATCAGTTGAATAGCATTTCTCAGTGATTATGAGAATGTTTGTTTAGAAAATTTTTTTCATGGTATTTTATTGTTACTGCTAAAATAAATATCTGACATTTAATAATAAGATAAAATAAATTTGGCAATCAACATTAAAAAACATTTTTTTATTATTATTTCTTGAGAATATTTGTTTTTAGAAAACAAAAAATCCATGGTTTTTATTGTTACTGCTAAAATATTTGACATTTTATAATCTGACAAAAAATAAATTTTGCAATAAACATAGAATTTCTTTTTCATATCAGTATATATATAGTCCATAGAATATGAAATATTGATTATTGGAACTTGGTCTGCAAGGTAATTGGTCTGCAGATTATACCCTTTGGTCCACTGCAGACCGGTCCACGGTCCAATGGTCTGCAAGCTTTGGTCTGCAGATTATACCCAACCCCCTTTGGGTCATTACATTATAGCTATAATAATTTGATCCCCCCCCCCCCATTTCAGGTCATTAAGTTACAACCCCTCCCACATACTGAACCTTACTGAATCTAGTGTATTACAAGCCATCTAATTCAATTAAAAGTTTAATTAGTTGAATGAACTCAAATACCAGTATATCAATAACAGATAATAAGGGTGGGTCATTTTATTATAGCTATAATAATTTGACCCTCCCCCCAATTTCAAGTCATTAAGTAACAACCCCTCCCACATACTGAACCTTACTGAATATAGTCTATTTCTAGCCATATAAAGCAATAAAAGTTTTAATTTAACTGTGTGAACTCGAATACCAGTGCACTAATTACAAATAGTAAGGGTTGGTCATTTAACCCCTCCCACATACTGAACCTTACTGAATATAGTCTATTTCTAGCCATATAAAGCAATTTAAGTTTTAATTTAACTGTGTGAACTCAAATACCAGTACACTAATTACAAATAGTAAGGGTGGGTCATTTTATTATAGCTATAATAATTTGACCCCCCCCCCCTCCCCCCCCCCTTATTTCAAGTCATTAAGTTACAACCCCTCCCACATACTGAACCTTACTGAATCTAGTGTATTACAAGCCATCTAATTCAATGAAAAGTTTAATTAATTGAATGAACCCAAATACCAGTATATCAATAACAGATAAAAAGGGTGGGTCATTTTATTATAGCTATAATAATTTGACCCCCCCCCCCCCCCACGTGCATAGGCTGGTTCTCTCAATATAGGGATCAAACATGGTTTTTCATGCATTAACATTCGCTAGGTCCCGAGGAAGGTGTTGAAAACCGAGGCCGCAGGCCGAGGTTTTCAACACCTTCCGAGGGACCTAGCGAATGTTAATGCATTGAAAACCATGTTTGATCGCTATTATTGCATAAAAACGAAAAATCATTAAGCAAATTAAGTATAAAATGTAGTTTATAAGTCCTTGTTTTTTGCACTATTTAGTTTCACCTGTTCAACTGTATCTCGCGAACGAAGTCTCTACTGACTATACCCGCTTCAGGGCCTGACAGTAAACATTGAAAAGTGCCGCCATCTTGGTGGAAAAGAGTTGACAATCTCGCTTAATTTTATTTTATTTGAAGTTACCTTATAATCATGCGGATAATCCTCTCATCATGAACCATATTATTGCGATGGCTTTTCATCTCTTGGTAAGTTTTGCTTCAATGGTCTTTATTTGCTGAATTCGATTTGAGCTGTGCAACACTTGATCGAACCGGCTACCTCTTTATCACAGTCACTTATCTATCTATCTATCTATCTTCTTATACTGAGTCGGTCATATTTGGCCATTACCTCAGTTGGGTGCGTAGCTAAATTTAGAATTTAGCTGAAAAAAAAAAAAAAAAAAAAAGAGAAGTCACGTAGATATCCGATCCGTAGATAATCTATCCACATCTTCCTATCTATGCCTTCCGCTCTATCTATCTATCTATCTATCTATCTATCTATCTATCTATCTATCTATCTATCTATCTATCAGGGCTTGAAGAAATAGATAGATTTAGCTCATCTATTTCTTCAAGCCCGGGGGGTGGGGGGCAAGTTAGATAAAGTGGCATGATGCTTCCGCACAGAGGATGAACAGATCACACATGAGAACTGGTAAGCCGCTTAGAGGATCTAAGCTTGCCTATAAACCCTGATGTTTTCATTGGCCGACAGGGCTTGAGATGTCATTTCAGCTCAATGTCGTCTTTTCATCTCAATGTCGGGTAAAAGTCCCACAAAATTGGAAGCAATGTCTCCTAAATGACCTGTACAGTGTTGATTGGGACATTGGTTTAAACTTTATTTCTTTGTATAATACATACATCTTTTAAACAAATAATGGGACATTAAAACTTAAACCACAAATCAAACAAACAAAATCTATCTATCTAATTCACTCTTCCATACATCTATTTCTTCTTCAAGCCCTAATGGGCTGGTGCCTAAAGATCTATAGATAGTTAGATAAAGTGGCATGATACCCAATTTCTTGGTGCTCGAACCGGCAACCTTTCTCTTTCTTCCCTTTCCCCTTAACCCCGATCCGAAGGAAAGTGCACTTAATAACATTCATCCCTGCAAATGATGCCAATGGAGCGTGTTCAGACTCCCAAAATTGTATCGCCGCTGTGGGGTATCGAACCGGGGGCCTCTAGCATCAGAGGCAAGTGCATTAAACACTCAGCTATCATGCTCTCGATCTCGTCTGATGATTTATCACTGATCCAAACAGGCCTATTATATATCTATCAGCCTGACTGCATCCCATTTTAATTTTTAGGTTGTACGGCCCTTTCAAGAGTATTTCACTTATATCGTGCCAACTGATAATCAGAGATGGGCGAAAAAACGGAGTATCCCGAAGAAAAACTACCTGACCATCTGTTGAAGAACTTGTCATCTCACTTGTTAATTAAATGATTAAAAATCAACTAAAAAAAAAAAAATTGAGGTGGTTCTAACGAGCACCCACAACAATTTATATTTTAATCAGAAATACATGTACCATCAAATCCTTAAAATTTGGGCATCTTCAGGATTTGCTCAAATTCTCCTAAAATTTTAACAAATTTGTTATACTGCTCAACAAGGAGTACAAAATGGCAAGCAGTGTAGACCCTGATCAGACTGCTTTGTTTCCTAAGGCCTATCTGTCCCAATACTTACGATAATTTTGGTAAAATATCCCATTTTCATGTGGTAAATGCTTGTTCTAGAAAAAAATTGTATAATTATAACCCCTTTGAACCCAGCTGTATATGGTAAAACCTTGATTTAAAGGATATATGCTATTTTTTTTTTTATTTCTGCTCAGAAACGTAGATTGTGGGTACTCACTTTCCATCACGAAAACACACCTATATAATTGTGACCACCTTGAACCCCACTTTTATATAGTAAAACTGGGGTTAATGGGTAAATCTTTTTTTTTCTTATTTCTACTAAAAAATATAGATTGTGGGAATTCGTTAGAACCGCTTCAATGCTCAAGCTGTTCTAACGAGTACCCACAATCTATATTTTTAGTACAGATAAGAAAAATATCACAATTTTTTCATTTAAAATGTTTACTTTTTCCCAAAAAAAATTTACAATGTATTTATAGGCGGTTTTTCGTAATGCAGAGGTGGTTCTAACATGTACCCCCAAACTATATTTTGAGCAAAAATAAGGAAAATGATTTTCATCTAATTTTTTTTGGCGGTAAAATTTTCATTGTATTTGTATAGGCCTGTTTCCATGATGATGCTCGGATGCGTTATAATCATAATAATTTTCTCTTTCTTTTCAGGTGTCAGTGGCAACAGTGTAATTTCAAGAACCAGTCAATGTGCATTTTCACCATGTTCACCAAATGAAACTGTGTTGATGGCAATTATGATTGAAGATAATTTTCAAAATAAAATAATATTAAAACAACATGATATTGTCATTATCAGTTCACTGCTGGTCTTTTTAATGAAGATACAGCTGCAGGTAGAGAGGATAATTTTGGGATATTTTTTCTTGTTTTTTGGTACTCCATACAAAAAAAAAAAAAAAATATTCATCTCACTGATAGGCAATGCATACAAGTACCCACAGCGTAAATTTTTAACTTGAAACAAGAAAAAATAGCTCTTTTTTACCTTGTTACTTCTTATATGCACCTTTGTTAAGAACATGGAAGCTCAGGGATTTTCCTAGTGCAACTTTGGGGCCGGTAATCGGCCCCTATTTTTCCCAATTTAGAGACAGATATTCCCAAATTTTATGACAACTTTCCCAATTTCTGATGTTGTGCTACATTTTGATAAAAAATTCATGAAAACTGAACCAAAATTGACAAAGTTACAGCTGAATTAAATTCCCAACTATAAATATTAGCGAGCTGTTTTTCCCAAACCCAGTGGCCCCTGGACCCTGATTCTGAAGGGTAGGAAAATCCCTGAAGCTTCTTTGATCCAGTGTGAGGTGACATTGAATTTCAAACTGATGGAATGTTCACTTGAAATTGCCTTTAATTGGGAAAGTTTGGCATAATATCTGTTTATTTCTTAATTTAAAAATGATTCAGTACTGCACAAGGGCTGTTTTTCAAATATAGATATCTGCATTTTAATAGTGACATAAAAAATACAAGCTCTCTTTTTTCAAGTACAGATAACACTTCACTAAAAGTCATCAAATGCAGAAAAATTCCAGTATTTTAAACAAAGATGTATTGCTATTCATAATTATTTTGGGATACCTATATCTGAAATAGTGATAACAATATTGTACTACTCTCAGGTTTTTCGGTGTCTGTGACAAAGTTTTCATTTTTCATCGGAGGAAGTCTCCTACATAGCTGATAGGATGGTATGCTTCGTCGTCTGTCAACATTTTAAAGGACTTCCACAAAATCCCCGGCTGATTTTAAATAAATTTCATGTGTTCATAACTCCAGATAAGGAGTACTAAGGATTAATTCAGTCCATTAAATCATGTTGTGAATATTCATTCAAATTGCCTCATTGAGGTGATCCTAAGAAATACCGCAACATGATTCTCGAAAACAAAAGGAAGCCTATCCCTTTTTAATTGACCTATCTAACTGTAACCACATTTTCTGCTGGTCTTAAAATTTGTAAACAGGCGCCATGTGTGCCTGGATGAGGCAAACAGATGTGTCTCAGGGTTATGCCAGTTTGTTGTTTTGTTTCTTTGAATTGAGGTTTTATGTCCCCGTCAAAACTATTTAGGTCATTTTGGAGATGTTGCTACCAATTTTGTGGGACTTTTATCTGACACAGATGAAATGACATCACAATCCCTGCCGCCCAAACAAACCTTAAGCACCTCAAGTTTATAAGCAGTGATTTAATGCTTTATAGATAAACAAGTAAAACAACAAAAACAAACCAAAATGGTTAATATGCACCACTAATTTTTCCTGGGCAGCTTACATGTAGACCCCTAAGCAGTTTATCAGTACTTGTGCGGCCGGTTTAAGCTCTGCGTGGATGCATGAATTTCTAGGATTACACCAGTTTCTTGTCACCTAAATTATGATTTAAATTGTCTCAAATGAGTGAAATATATTTGACATGGACCGGAAACAAAAAAAACTTCACACACTCTGTGGTTCATTTTTCGCAGTCGACTCAGTGCAGTAGCTTTACACTGCTGATGTTCATGTGACCATCACCAATTTAAACGAAACCCAGAAAACGGTTATTTATTGCACTGCTATTGTTGTGTCGTTTGTTTGATTGAATTGGTGTTTAACGTCCCCGTCAAAACTATTTAGGTCATTTTCCCTGGGCAGGCTCAGACCCCTAAGCAGTTTATATCAGTACTCATGTGGCCGGTTTCAGCTCTGCCTGGATGCATGAATTTCTAGGATTACACCAGTTTCTTGTCACATAAATTATGATTTAAATGTCTCAAATGAGTGAAATATTCTTGACAGGGACCTAAAACAAAAAAAACTTCACACACTCTGTGGTTCATTTTTCACAGTCTACTCAGTGCAGTAGCTTTACACTGCTGATGTTCATGTGACTATCACCGATTTGAACAAAACCCAGATAACGGTTATTTATTGCGTCGTTTGTTATATTGAATTGGTGTTTAACGTCCCCGTCAAAACTATTTGGGTAATTTTCCCTGGGCAGGCTAAGACCCCTAAGCAGTTTATCAGTACTTGTGCGGCCGGTTTCAGCTCTGCCTGGATGCATGAATTTCTAGGATTACACCAGTTTCTTGTCACCTAAATTATGATTTAAATTGTCTCAAAAGTGAAATATTCTTGACAGGGACCGAAAACAAAAAAACTTCACACACTCTGTGGTTCATTTTTCACAGTCGACTCAGTGCAGTATCTTTACACTGCTGATGTTCATGTGACCATCACCGATTTGAACAAAACCCAGATAACGGTTATTTATTGCACTGCTATTGTTGTGTTGTTTGTTTGATTGAATTGGTGTTTAACGTCCCCGTCAAAACTATTTAGGTCATTTTGGAGACGTTGCTTCCAATTTTGTTGGACTTTTACCTGACATTGATACGAAGTAACATCTCAACGAAGCCCTGCCGCCCAATGAAACCAGAAGGCTAATATGCATCAGACGATCTGACTCACACCGCTTTGCCTGGGCAGGCTTAGTTCTTCTAAGTGGTTTTTCAGTACTTGTGTGTGCTCAGATTCAGCTCTGCGTGGAAGCATCATGCAGCCCAATCTACTTCTCCAAGCCCCGATGGGTGGGGGCGATATTGTTGTGGTGTGTTAAGAGGGTCACCTATAGAAGTTTTGGGTTTGGCAAACAGTGTAGACAAATCAGATGCTGCAGAAAGTGGAGTCTGCTGTGGCTGCAGAGATCTGATCTGGGTCTCAAGCACAGGAATACTAGGGTTGAATGAAACAGGTCATGTCTTCGACCCACCAATGTTGTCAGTGGCCATATTCGACTGGGAAGTTTCGTGAAATTTTCGTGAAATTCCACGCAGGAGTGTGGTGTTATCTTGTAATAGCCGATCACATGGTCCAATCAAAAATGAGTTATTTTTCAAATACATAAGCGATCGTGGAGCACTATTCTATTCGAAGGAAAAGTCGAACCTTTCGTGCACCACGGTCGCTTATGAGCTATACGCAAATAAAATATTTGATTGGACCATGTGACCAGCTATTACAACTAGGAACCACACTCCTACGTGGAATTTCACGGAAATTTCACGAAACCTACCAGTCGAATACCGTCAGTGCTTTGATTGTGAATAGTTAAAAAAAAAATACATAAACTATTTTTAGATGACCTTGCAAGACTAAAAATAGACATTGCTATTCTCAGTGTGCTTGCATATTTGCATACGTATGTTTGTGCTTCTCTCCGAATTTCCCGGAGCGACTGGACATGATTACATGTACGCCTGTGGGCTCGGTCTTGTTTTCCCGTCAATTTAATTCAGTAAACCGTGGTCGAGAACTTGTACCTGGGGCGAAATTGTTGCCCCCGCCCCGTTTACGATATCGCGAAATAGAAAATGGCGTCCATTTTTTTTTCTTACTTCGGTGGGCCCGGTAAGAGCATAATTCAAGCAACGTCACCGGTCATTAACAGCACGTGAAGTGCCTTGTTAATACATGGGGTTTTGCTGGTTAATGCATGGCTGTTAATATCGTGCGGCACTGATTTTTATGCAATAATACCATTTTAGTCATGTGGTTTTTTTCTGTTATTTTTTATCTTTTTTGCTGCTTTTTAGCCATTTCCCTTTAAACATGATTGCCCTTTCTTATATATTATAGTCATTATTCTTGCTGTAGATTTTCAGATCTAGAACTATCCCACCCCACCCCTCAGACACTGCCCAAGTGTAAAAATCAGCAGGAAAAACCACCACAATTGTCATAGTTTTACTGCTTAACAGTTACCTCACCATATTTGGTCATTTAAATGTAACTTTTGTGAAGTTAGGGAGGGGGGTCAAAATATTATAGGGGGGGTCAAAATATTACAATAATATATTGACCCGCGGGTCATAATATTATGACCCGCGGGTCACTTTTTAGGCGGGTCAAAATATTATATGACACCGGGGTCGGCAACATTCTTTAGTGGAGATTGATCATGAAATCTTTTCTATGGTCATTCTCTGAGTCCAGGACCCGTCAACTGATACAAGAAGGGCAGTTGTCAGTTTCTGGCAAAAGAGTGTGCACTGTACTGGTTAAAGCCCCTGTCACACTATGCCGCGTTTTCACTGCGATGGAACGGCGTTGTTTAATTTTTCAGAACGCCGCGAGATCGCAAGAAATATGGGATATTTTTGTGAACATGGACCTGTTATGGAGTCCCTACAGCGACCAAGATGTTGCTACGGAGCTTACATGGCGATCCATCGCGATCCTGTGGTGCAGTGGTAAAGTATCGGCCTAGGGATCGAGAGGTACCGGGTTCGAACCCCTCGAGCGACAAGTGTTGTTTCCTTGAGCAAGAGACTTTATCCACATTGCTTAGTACTGGTTCTACCCAGGAAAAGAGGGCCACATGGAAGATTAGTACTAGTTTACTAAATGTGTTACCCTCTATAAATAAGGTCGATTATTATTATTATCCTGCGGCGTTCTTGATGGCGATTGTATGCGCTCTCGCGGCGCTTTCTCTGTGCTTTTATAGTGCTCACAATGCATGCACTGCACTTTTACGGCGCTCACAGTGCGTGCACTGCGCTTTTACGGCGCTCACATGTTGAAGACGTTCTCAAAGTGTGAAAAGACATCTTCATCGGTCGAACAGTTTTGTTTGATATGAGGTTTAACGTCCCATCAACACATTATGGGTCATTTTGGAGACGTTGCTTCTTATTTTGTGGGACTTTTACCCGACATTGAGATGAAATGACACCTCAATCCCTATCACCCAATGAAATCAATTGGGTTAATAAGCGTGGATGGTCCGTCTCGCACCGCTTTGCCTGGGCAAGCTTAGATCCCCTAAGCGGTTTACCAGTACTCCTGTGCCGTCGGAAGCAAGTCCACCGCAAGCAGGAGCAAGTCCACTGCCATTACCTTACCCGGGATGAGTCACCTCAGAAGTAGGCTTTTCGGGACAGTACACAATCAAACTCTACTCTAGCCACTGTTTATACAAGCGGTCGGCCCCTCACTGCACTCAGATCAGAACGCCGAGCGACGGCATTTGTTTTGAGCATGCTCAAAATGCGTGTCGTCGCTTGGCGTTCTATGCGATCCCAACGCGCCTACTGGCGATAACACTGCATTGTTACGGCGATGTGTGCAATCGTACTGCGCGCACCTCGGCGTTCTGCATTTTTCTTCGTCGCCGTGAGGACGCAGCCCTGGTGTGACAGGGGTTTAACCGCTTACGTAAAAGCCTGCCCAGAATAAGTGTGGATAAGTAAACTGACCCACTCAAAAATGACCTAAATAGTGGTGACTGGGCCATTAAACTCCAATACAAACAAAACCAATCTTAAAAAGCCTTATAATAGCTTAACAAGCTCGGAGTGGTCAAACTATTAACTGTTTTCAAATGCATGGGTATTTTTTGCGGAAATGATGTGAGCAGCTTTAAATTTGCATTTGCAAAAACTGCTCACATTTTTTTCAGCAAAAATATTTGCATATTTGCCCAATTGAACCTGTTGTTGGCTGTTATTTGATGATAGCACTTCATGCAAAAAGTACAATTTTTGAATGAAACAGATTGAAGAAGTGCATTTAAGAAGCAGAATCATAGCTGCAAATTGCTGTGTAAATTGTTTGTATTGAGGTTTTATGTCTGCCGTCAACACTATTTATGTAATTTTGGAGACTGCTTCCAATTCTATTGGGACTTTTACCCGACATTGAGATGAAATGACATCTCAAGCCCTATATAATGCCCAAATTACAAACCATAGGGTTTATATGCAGCAACATTCCAACTTTGCCTGAGCAGGCTTTGTTAGACATCCAGAGTTGTTTACCAGTACTTATGTCTGGTCAGTTTCAGCTCTGCACAGAAGGAACATGCACGCCAATCTTCATAACTGTATTACTAATTGTCATTTGGATGGTAAACCATCAGCCCCAAATACAATGCAATTAACCTCTTTATAACACTTAATTAATGGGGTCCAAAGTAGAAATCATATTACATGTAGTTAAACAACCGTGATCCAAACAAAAATTTGTAGATTGTATAGAAAAATGGCCATTTATGGTCATTTTTCTATATAATCTATACATTTTTGGGATCCATCTTAAAACCATGTTATATGGAAAACCGTACAATAACGAACCGTGTTATAATGAGGTTGTGGTGTAGTGTTTTACATCCGGTCCCGAAGAGCTTGCGACCGCGATGCGACCTCTCTGCGACTAAAAAAAATGGCAATCGCAGAGCGGTTGCGGAAGTCCCACGGAGGTTTTATAAAGGTTGCAGCAAGGTCGCGGGTAGGTCGCCGATCAAATTTAGTCGCCGATCGTCTTTTGTGCATGCACAAAAAACTGGCTGCGACTGATTTTGATCGCAGACTAGTTGCAATGGTTTTCTAGACGTCGCAGACCAATCTCCGATTGATCGCCGAACAGTCACCGATCGATCCCCGACCGAATTTATGCAAATTTGGCTGTTAATTCTAGCAACCTTATTGCAACTTATCTGAGACTGGTCCCAGACAGATCCCCTCCTAATCGTCGACTGATCCGCGATCGATCCACGACCTATCGGCGATCAGTCGGCAACTGTTTGGCGATGGGTCGGCGATCGATGGGAGATTAATCACTGATAAGTCGGCAATTGGTCTGCAACTGGTCGCCGACAAGCTGTAAAAAGGTGTTAAAACCACCGAACGATTATAGCGCCAACTACAATAAAAAACTGTTAACATCCTAGCATCATTTCGACGACAGCTTTCAAAGAGGCAACATGGTTCGGAGAGGCGGGCAAAAGAAAACGGCGACGAAGTCGAAAAAAAAACGGGAAGCTAGGCACAGACACCAATTTCAGATGACGAGGACTTACATCAGCCCAGAGAAGACTCTCAGCAGTCGAAAATTTAGTTTATTTTTATCCAGTCTCTGAAGAGTCGCCGATTGATCGCTGACTAGTCCCCGATCATGTTTTACTTGTTGCAAGTCAGTCGCCGATCATACGGCGATTCTTTGGCGACAAGTCACTGATTAATCGCCGGCTTTGGGCAACATTAATCGCCGATTGTTCGGCGACCGGTCGCCGACTAGTCGGCGATCACATTTACGGAGCAAATTTAGTTGCAACAGTTGCAAAGGTCGCGGGCCAGTTGCAACGAAATCAGTTGCAGAGAGGTCGCATCACAGTCGCAAGGTCTGTGGGACCGGGGCTTTATGAAACAAAAATTAACCGTAAAACCCCAAAGGACAGCTTGAAAAACAGTTATCTATGGTCTAGGTTATTTTTACATTTTTGACATTCAAATCATTAGCCTTCTCCTGTATTTTTGACAGTACTTTTTAATTAAATGAGCTTTGTGTGAGTTGTGCTACAAGTTTTGAGTATCAAGATTTTTGTTTTGCTATTCATTTGTGGTATCTTGCACTTTTCTGGTGAATCTATAATCATATTATCAGATCTTGTTTAATTACTTTTGCTTGCCTTTTTCAGTTTTTGTAACTCAGGTATTTAGATCAGAAGGTGTTCAAATGTTACAGCTTTATAGCTTACTAAGAAGAGAGCACCGTAATATCCTAAAGATTCGGACATCTTGAGAACTTGTTAATTTTCCAAAAATCTTAGCTAATTTGTTTCATGATCCTGCAAGGAGTCCTAAAGGTGCAGACAAAATGGCAAACAGTGTAGACCCTGATCAGACTGACACTGCTCTTTCAGTAGCACTCTGATCTGGGCCCGTACTGTTTACTTAGGCCTTTCTGTTAGGATCATTATCATCACGTGAACAAGTCCGTGAAATCAAGACCCCTAAACCCCACTTTATATAGAGAAAACAGAGGTTTAAGGGGGCATACATATTTTCCTTATTTCTGCTCCAAGACATAGGTTGTGGGTACTTGTTAGAACCGCCTCAATGAGGCGGTTCTAACGAGCACCCACGACCTATGTTTCAGTATTTGTAAGAAAAATATCAGGGATTTTCATCAGAAGAGTAGCCATTTTGGAGATGAGAAATATGCACTATGTCGCAAGGGTATGTTATCGTAATTGGTATCATGAGAGCTGAAGAAAAGTTGTGATTTGTTTTTACCTGCAGTGATGTGCATTAGTATGATGGCAAAAGTATAAATATGAGCCGGGACGCTGGAAAAGTGTCATTCCAACATTCTTGGGTCAATATCAGGAAAAGGTGTAAAAGTGAAAAAAGGGTTCCACATGTTTGGGATGGCCCCCGCCCATTAGGGCTTGAAGAAATAGATGGGCTGCATGATGCGAAATCCATGGAGAGCTGAAACCGACCGCACACGAGTACTGTTAAACCGCTTAGAGGATCTAAGCTTGCCCAGGCAAAGCGGTACAAGTCATTGGACCGTCCATGCTTATAAACCGTATTGGTTTCATTGGATGACAGGGCTTGAGATGTCATTTCATCTCAATGTCGGGTAAAAGTCCCACAAAATTGGAAGCAATGTCTCCAGAATGACCTATGCAGTGTTGACAAGGACATTAAACCTCAAAACAAAAAAACAAAAATAAAACCTGTTTAGGGAAAGAGCTGCTGACTCGGCTTACCTTTACTGTCATCACTGCATGTTTCGACTTCTTTCCCTAGTAATATTGTCTGATGAATTTGGGATCTGATTGTATCAGTACCTGATCGTTTCTCTTTTTAATTTTTTACTTGAGCATTTTTCAAATAATCTTGCATTTTCAAGTTTGGTTTTATCCTTTTCCAAAAAATATTTAAAACCATGTCAACATGCTTTGTACATGCATAATTGCCAGTCACATGACACTACCCTCTGTTTTTTTTCGCATATTGCTATTATCTTGCCGTCACCAAAGCAACCCCATAATCTTGCAAAAACGAAAACATGCATTTGATTTCGTCGTCGAGAGTTGGTTAGTGCCATTGAAACCATATTTTCTAGTCACCTAATGCATACGTGTAGTTTGAAGCCAGTTTTTAGTATTTTCAACACTTTGTATATAAGCCTTAAAACTTTAACGTCACAATTCTCAAAATTGACATGCAGTAATGGCATTTTCATAAAATAGTAAAACACAGAGCATCTTAGTAAAATATGAAATGTTTTGTGCTTTTCAAATTGAAAAAAAAGGTATTTTCTGGAAATCTAAATATACCATACCCATGCAATTTTGTCTGCCGGGATGTTTTCTTGCATTTAGGCCCATATGGACGGGCCTCCGTGGCCTAGTGGATAAGAGCGCTGACTCTTAGTCATTAGGTCTCTCACCGCCGTAGGTTCGAGCCTCGCTCGGGCCACGTGTGAGACGCCAAGTTCTGCAACGGAAGGTCAGGTGGTTTTTCTCCGGGTACTCCGGTTTTCACCCACCTCTGATTAACGATCGGCTCGATATGAGTGAAATAATCTTGAAAGGGCCGTAAAACCCAAACCAAAAAAAAAATAAAAATTTAGGCCCATATGTATTATAGGTATATCCTTAGAGCTTTTGTGAAACCATGATTGAAATGGGGGTAGGGGAGATCATTTCACCCTAGAATCTGATCTTTTGGTCTAGTTACATGCCTGGCCTTGTCTCACCCATTGTCTGTAGCAGACTGAATGTCCTATTTGGTTTGGTAAAAACAATCTTTCTGATGATGTCAATGGTCATGGTGCAGGGGTCACACTGTGCACTGTGTTGTCGTCGTTCTTAAAGAACTTGTCCTTGTCTATAACTTCAAAGTATTTGGCCTAGCCTCATGAAACTTCATACACATACTCACCATCACAAGAGCTATATTCTGACCAAGGGTCATTATAAACAGTATTATTGATTTTGGCAGAAAAAATCTCCCATTTTCTAATTTTTTTCTGAAACAAATTCTTTCCTCTCATTTCAATACTATTTGTAAAAGAGCCTTCAAACTTCACATGGATGTTCCTTGGGACAAGTTATTTCCATTGATACTAAACTTTTTAAACCATGACCTTGACCATTGATTTTTTACTTATTTTCGAAAATTTAACCATAACTTTTAACCTTGACCATATTTCCAAAAGTATTTGACCTACCTTCATGAAACTTCACCATCACAAGAGCTACATCCTTTAAGTTCCATAACTCTATAATGCAATTTGACTGAATACTCTCTTCTTTTCTCTCCATTTAAAAAAAAATGTCATTGACCACTAATTAACAATACAGCCTTCAAGCTTCACATGGATGTACCTTGGGAAAAGACCTTTCCATTGATAGCAACGTTTTTTTACCACCTGTGATCTCTGTTATCTCTCATGTGCTTTTTTCTGTCTTTCTTCTATTTTTGGAGTGGCTTCAATATATATAGATAGTGCCGGTTTTGAGGTAATTTGTTCTCTACGCTCACAAATTACCCCAAAACACGGCACTATCTATATATATAGACACATCTTACCACATATATATTTTACCGCAGAACAAAACAACAACTAACACTCTATCTATATATAGACACGTCATACCACATATATTCTGCAGTATTATCACTAACTCTGTTTGTTGAAACAATCGATTGAAGATTACGCTGTAATCGGTGATATATTTGTCTATACATATATATCAAAGACAATTACGCGTAATCCATTTTGTTGAGACTTTTTATTCATGATTACGCGTAATCCATTTTGTTCATTTCAACGGCGATACAAACTATATCGCCGACTTGAGCATAAAAAAATTAAATTATCGCCCTCTCAATAACACCTGAATCATCCCCAACACTCTATCATACTCAATCTTGCAATTTCCTGCTTAAAAGGTTTTATAGAGTTAAAATATCTCTGTTTTTCTCTAAAATTCTTTCCACCACACTTATCACAGATTTGATATTTTGCTGTAGTACCTTTACCACATTGCAAACATTTCACTACTTTACTTTTGTTATGTTTTATAATAAATTATGAGCCTTGCAGTATATAGAATGCTTTACTGATTTGTTTTTACATGGTTTATTTGAACCTAACGGCAACATAGCACATATATTTTGCATCTTTGCTTTTTCTATATCCATTTTTATTATTATATTTAAAATTTTTTTTTTTATAGTTTAAAAGAAAACAAAAAATGAGTTCTGTAGAGAGACTGATACAATTGCATAGTGAAGGAAGAATTAGTGATGAGGCTTTAGACAAGGGTCTTAAATCCTTAGATATTGAGAAACAGAAGAGTGATGCACCACAACAAACTTCTGCATTAGATAATCTGCGTAAAAGACGTAGAAATAAAAAGATAAGAAAACGACAGCAACAAAATGCTGTTAAAACAAGTGAAAAAATTAATGATGATGATACTAAAGAAGAGAAAAATGCTCTGAAACTGGTTGATAAACCATTATGCAATTACTTCAAAGCTTATGAAATAGATGCTCATAAATATAAAGACCCAAATATTTTGTTTAATGAAAAAAAATCTGTCATTATAGATAAAATTAATGAAGACATTAAAGAATACAATGGCATTAAATTTTCAATTGGATTATCTATAAAGTTCTTTAAAGATGAACTTAATGGTGAAAGAAAAGAAGTTATCGGTGCAGGACACGGAGAACAATGTGCAGTTCTTGATGGAAATAATTTAGATGAATATTATGATAAACAAACGTCTTATTTACAAACATGGATTGAAAAATTCACAAATACTGCAACAAATTTAGAAATTGACCATTGTATCAAACTTTATCTTAACATAGCAAAATATGAACCACTCAAAGGTTCTTCGTATATTTCTCTTCCAAGTGTAATAGCAAATAAAAAAGCAATAATTAATTTATCAAATGATGATGATAGATGTTTAGAATGGCATATACTTGCTTCTAAATACCCAAACAAAAACAATCCAAGTAAGTTATCAAGTTATCGTAAATATTTAGGCACATTAAATATGGAAGGAATAGACTTCCCCACACCAATCTCACAAATACCAAAAGTTGAGAAACAAAACAATATAGCAATCAATGTTTATGGATACACATTAACAAAAAAGACAGAGAAACTTACTATATTTCCATATCATATTTCAAATCAACCAAATGATAAAGAACGAATTAATCTGCTTTTGATAACTGAAGATGTTGAAGAGGAAATTGATGATAGTGAAGAAGAAATGATAGATGAAGATTATAATCCTGATGACTATCCTCCTGATGAGCCAAAAACAGAAACAAAATATCACTACTGTTTTATTAAAAACCTTAATAGATTACTTTACAATCAGAACAATAAACACAAACATAAAACACATTTCTGTGATAGATGTCTTCACGGTTTTTCAAGAGAAGACCTACTAATCAAACACAAAGAAGACTGTGAAGGCATAAATAAATCTCCAATGCGAATAGAAATGCCATCAAAAGGTCTTATCAAGTTTAAAAACCATCAAAATCAAATGCCCGTTCCATATGTTATCTATGCTGACTTTGAAAGCACAATCAAACCCAAATCACAACAAAAAGGAGACAAATCAGAAATAACAAGCGAACACGAAGCGTGTGGATTCGGTTATCAAGTTGTTAGATATGATGGTAAAAAGCTGAAGAAACCGGTAATCTACAGAGGTGAAGATACAGCTGAAGTTTTTTTAAATCACTTAGAATGCGAAGTAGAAAATATTAACAACGTTTTCAAGCATCCTAAAAAAATAATAATGACAGAACAGAACATACAAGATTATGAAGAGGCTACTCATTGCTGGATATGTGAAAATCCAATTGACAATGAAAAAAATCCAAAAGTAAAAGACCACTGTCATTTCACAGGAGAATATAGAGGACCAGCACACAAATCTTGTAATCTCAAACTTGCAATCAAACCAAATAAAACCAAAATTCCAGTTATCTTCCACAACTTAAAAGGTTATGATAGTCATCTAATAATGCAGAAAATACACAAAGCAAGTGGAAACATTACTTGTATTGCAAATAATGCAGAGAAATTCATCTCATTCAGCATTGGACAACTGAAATTCTTAGACAGTTTTCAATTTATGGCTTCCTCTCTTGAAAAGTTAGTAGATGGAGCAATTGGTGTAAGTACAGAATGTGAAAAATGTAAAGATACAGAAGAAATAAACATCAATGAAAATTGGTTATTAACAGCAAAATGTAAAAAATGCCACAATACAAGATATGAACAACTCAACAAATCAGACTTACCATTAACTGTAAAACATACAACTAACTCACATCTTCTTGCTCGTAAAGGTATCTATCCATACGAATATATTGACAGTCAAGAAAGATTCAATGAAACTGAACTACCACCAATAGACAAATTCTACAGTTCTCTAACAGATGAAAGTATCAAACAAAAAGACTATGAACACGCTCAAAAAGTATGGAAACAATTTAACTGTAAAACACTTGGTGATTATCATGATTTATATCTCAAAACAGATGTTCTCTTACTTGCAGATGTTTTTCAAAAGTTTAGAGAAACCTGTATGAATAACTATAAACTTGACCCTCTACATTACTACACTGCACCTGGTCTATCTTGGGATGCTCTTCTAAAATACACAAAAATAGAATTACAACTTCTATCAGATTTGGATATGCATCTTTTCATTGAAAAAGGAATGAGAGGTGGAATAAGTATGGTTTCTAAAAGACACGCAAAAGCAAACAATAAATATGTCGCAGATTATAATCCAGATGAAGAAGACAATTACATAATGTATTTAGATGCAAATAATTTATATGGTCATTCAATGAGCCAACCACTTCCATATGGTGGTTTCAAATGGATAACTAATAAAGATTTAATAGATGGAGAACTTCAACCACTAAAAAAAGGTAGAGGAAGAATATATGAAGTAGATTTAGAATATCCCAAACATTTACATAAACTACATAACGGCTATCCACTTGCACCTGAAAAATTAGCAATTAAAAAAGAATGGTTATCCGACTATCAAAATGAACTAATTGAAAATAGTATGTTAAAAACAGAAAAACTTGTCCCCAATCTAATGGATAAGAAGAAATATGTAGTACATTACAAGAACTTGAGACTATACAAACAACTTGGTATGAAAATAACAAAAATACACAGAATATTAGAATTTGATGAGAAACCTTGGATGGAACCTTACATACGTCTGAATACAGAATTACGTAAAAAAGCAAAGACTACATTTGAAAAAGATTTCTTTAAACTTATGAACAACTCAGTATTTGGCAAAACAATGGAAAACATACGTAAAAGAGTTGATATTAAATTAGTCAAAACAGATGGCAGTGAAAATGAAAAAATCCGCAAGATAATAGCCAAACCAAACTTCAATCGTAGAGTAAAGTTCTCTGATGAGTTATCTGCCATTCAAGTGAATAAAACAAGATTAACTCTAAATAAACCAATATATGTTGGCTTCTGTGTTTTAGATTTATCAAAACATCTTATGTATGATTGGTATTATAATACATTGAAAAAAAAGTATGGTAATAACTGCACCTTGTTATACACCGACACAGACAGTTTATTAGTAGATATCAAAACCAAAGATGCTTACAAAGATATGTCTGAAATGAAAGATGAATACGATTTCTCTGATTATCCAAAAGAACATCCACTATACGATGAAACAAACAAGAAGGTCATAGGTAAGATGAAGGATGAATGTGCTGGTGTTTCAATATCAGAATATATTGGTCTTCGTCCTAAATTATATTCAGTATTAAGAGCAAATGAAAAAGTCATCAAAAAAGCGAAAGGAACAAAAAAATATGTAATCAAAAAACAAATCAATTTTGAAAACTACAGAGATGCATTATTCAACAAAAAGAAATACACACACTCAATGAACATGCTACGCTCAATGCATCACAACATATATGGATTAAAAGTAAATAAGACTACACTTTCTCCTTTAGACACAAAAAGATACATAGCACCAGATGGAATCACGACATACGCGTATGGGTATCAGCCGGAACAATAAGTAATTCCTCTTTGACAAACCCTCTCTTAGGTGCAGGAGATTTCAAATAATAAACTCTTATTCCCTGCGTTATAATATGATAGTCAATCTTATGAATATCAACAGACCATACTGGGTCAGTAGCCCTTCTCTTTCCACCACCTTCTAATTCTCCAGGTTGATACAAATATCTAACATTTGCATAAGGACAAATTTCAGCATCAACTTTTCTTGTTATAATTGGAGGAGGTTTTTTCGTCTCCTTATTTAATGCTTTAATAACATCAGATAATCTCTTAACCCATTCTCTGTTTCTTTTTTTAGTATCAATCTCTTTAGCATACTGATAACCAAACAATCTTTCTGCTAAGGTTCTATTAAATCTTTCTACTATTCCTTGGTCTCTGTGTATTTCTTTTCTACCTCTTCTTATTTTGGTACTATGCTTTTCCATCAAAGTTGAAACGGAACTCATAAATTCTCTACCAGGATCAACTTGCAATAGTTTAGGATACTTCAAATGTCTTTTATAAATCTTCTCAAAAGCATTAGCAACTTCTTTACTATCTTTCGACGTCAAAGGTTCGGCTTCTTTATATCTTGTTCCAATATCAACCACTGTTAATGCATACTTGTATGTTTTTCTACCAATAGTATCGTGAGGTAAAAACAACAAATCAGCCTGATGAACTTCATTCTCTGCAGACACATCAAATTTAGGTCTTATTATTTTCTTAGGTGCAGGTAAATATATTTGCCATACTGCTTGTTTCTTTAAGAATTCTAATGCTTGTTTCTGACTAACCTTTGCTTCTTTTGCTAATTTACTAACTGCTGAGTGTCCTTTCCAGAAACCTTTTGGACTATAGTATATCTTCTCCATTTATTTTTATTTAAGAAAAAAATATTTATATATAAAAAGATGTCAAAGAATGCACAAACGCAAAATATAGCACAATTGCTTGATGATGACTATACACCTACAAAAGAAGAGTTTGAAGAGCTGTTAAAGGAACAAAGTCAATTTGACACAAAGAAATGGACTGATTTAGAAATCATCAACATTTATACAATCACTGACTACAGAGAAATTAACACAGACAATGGTGTGAGTGTAATTTTAACTCTCAAAGACAATGGTGAAGTATGGAGTCCTGCACATCTCACAAAGAAGATAGAAGGTAAAGAACCACCATTTTATGTAAGACCACTTGGTTTGAAACCATGTAAGAATAATAAAAAAAATAAATATCATGCTTATGATTTAGTTTTTCCAAAGAAAGATTATGTCAAAAAATAATTTTTTTTTTACCTACATCAACTTCCAAGCAACAAATCCTGTCAATGCCATACCACCAACAACAAATGCAATCTCTCTATTTTTCTGGTCTTCTGATGGAGTGTAAAAATCACTTAATGTAGGTTTTGGTGGTAATGGTGTGGATAAATTATCTGGCAATTGTTTTCCTGTAATATAATAATATTTTTTCATAGCAGTGTCAGCATCACTGAACTCATCCACAGCATGATGTTCCTTCTTCAGTTGCTCATTAATAAAATCCAATCTTTGTGTTCTCTTCTCATTCCATGCAGTTGTTGCTGATTCTAATTGTTCCATCGCTTTATCATGTCGTTTTCTCTCTTCATCACTATTACTACCCATATGTGAAAATAAATAATTACTACCTGAAAAGGCTAAGGCGTTTGTAATTGCTCCTCCAACCATTAATGCTACTGCACTTGCCATTTTATATAATGGATAAAAAAAAAATATTAAAATTACTTCATAATATCTGCAGGAATAATACCTTGCTTAACAAGCATATCCTTTGTTGCCATTGCAAGTAATATATCAATGGACAACATACCAATATCTGTCATATTAAAATCTACTTTTGGTGCTGGTCTTTTCAATAGTTTTCTACCTAATTCTGAATATCCAACAGTTAATACAGTTTCCACTCCAGCATGATATAACATGTTTGCAATTTGTTTTCCGTCTATTGAGGTTGTCATTTTTTTTAATGAGAATATTATTTTTTTAAATTAATTAAATTCAAATGGGTCAATTTCTTTTTGTTGTATAATAGGTTGTTGCATCATAGGTTGTTGTGGTACAACTTGTTTAGACTTGTACATATACAATCCTATTCCAACAACTCCAACTGTTATGCATAATGGTATATAATTTTTGTATATATTTATATTCTGTGAATTTGGAGAGCCGACTTCATCATCTTTTGTTATAGATTTTAATTCCATGTTTTCTTTCTTTATAGTTTCAGTCTCCTTTCTTCTTAATTCTGCATTTCTTTTTCTTGCTTCTGCACCTTTCTTACCAGCAGATACTCGTCTTGGGTCTTTTGTTTTAACTTCAGTATCACTCATTTTTTTCTAAGGAGATATTTTCTTTTTTATTAAAATCAATATGTCTTGCTGTTGTTAGCATTGCAGTTAATGGAGCAAGATACATTCCATATCTATAATACAATTCACAAAACGAACTTGTCAAAGCGTGATTGATAAAAGGGTCTTCCCCTAAGTCTTGTATCAGTTTAGGTGGATTAACAACATTGAAATACTTTGATACACCCATAACGTATAAGCTAATGAAAGAATTACCCAATGTCTTAGTCATACTTGCTCCCAATCTTGCTTCATATCTGCAGTAAAGTTTGTTTATTTGTTCTGCTGTCATTGTATCAATGTCTGATAGTTGTAAGTCTTTACCAAGATACTGCTTACTACCACCACCAGCAACAATGGCTGATAATCGCTCACGTTTTGTTTCTTGTTCATTATTTTCTACATAAGTGCTTTCACATTCAATGTCTTGTAATAATTCTTCAGCATTCATTTTTATTTTATGTAATTTATTTTTTATTTTTAAAAAATAAAACATCGCATATCCGACTATTGATAAGATTGCAGTGTTTGTTATGATTATTGATAAGATTGCAGTGATTGATAATATTTCTAACAGCATTGTTTTTTAGTATTGCTATTTTACTTAAAACATTGCATAAGCATTACTTAAGATTTGCTACAGCATTGTATAAGCATTACTTAATCATTGCATAAACATTACTTAATCATTGCTAAAAAAAAAATCAATCAACCAACCAATAACCAGTAGGCTGGTCAGTCTTCAAAATTAACTTACGATGCTTCGTTCTTCCAACGTAGGAATAACATCATTCTCTCTTAAACAATTTTCAAAACTATCTCTATCTTTTGTGTAGAACATGCATAGCCATTTTGTTTGTTCTCTTAAATCTTTTAACACAGAATTATATCTCTGCGAAATAACCCACACTGATTGTTCTGCATGCCTACCAGAAAATGCTAATTCTGATAACATATCTTTTTTCTTCGTTAGTTCTTTCGTTGCACTGCAATCATCAATAATGTAGAGAGTAGAATGACCAGCATATTTATTAAAGAATATTCTTAGTAGTTCTTGTAGTTTTTCTTCTCCATTAACAATAGGATTAACAATTGTTATATTTTTTGTTTTAGGCTTTCTAACATCACCAATCCACTCACGATTTTTATAAGCCTTGTTCCATTGAATGGTTGGGCAAAGTATAACAATATGTTTAAATACTTGACGATATTCCTCTTCCAAAAGGTCAAGGACAAACTCTGTTTTCCCGCATCCAGTTTGACCACATATAATAGCACAATGAGGATATTTTGGTAGTTCCATTTTTATTTGTAAAAAAAAATATTAATAACTGACTTCTTTAAATCTACCATCTTCAAAGTTGATTTGTGCATCTTGTATAACAAACAAATAAAGATTGATTGGTTCATCTGCTCCTGCTTCTTTCGTTATTTGTATTGTGATACCTTCTGATGCATTTTCAATTCTTCTTCCAGAACCATGAAGTGTATTATCATCAGTTGAACGTAAATCCAACCATAAAGCATACCTGTTCGTTAGATATTTTTCTATTGTTGTATCAGTAAAATATAAATCTTTAATGACCATACTTGTTTCTTTGTTTCTTTTTGAATTCAAAGCAAAGAATTTATTTATTTCGTCCCAGTGTTGGTGGGACTTCATTCCTTGACTATACAATTGATTCGGAATCCCTTCTATTGTCATTTCCACTTTTGTAATTTCTGGATTATAATATTCTTCTGTGCTGGCCCTTTCAGGATCTTCGAATAGCATAAGAATTCCTTTCATACTTCTTGCAGGAACATTTAGATTGATATTCCATAGTGTATCAGATTTGTTTTTAGTTATTTTTCTGTGTCTTAGTATTCTGTCATACAAAATAACCATTTTACCATCAACTTGCTGTCTTATTTGTCTTGCTAATTCAGTATCAGAAACAATATCAAATTCAAAACAAATATTTTTGATTGTATAAGTTGAAGTTGCATCGCCTGATTTAATTACTTTATTATAATCATTGAATGTAAGTTCATATTCAAGTCTATCTCCTAATCCAGCTTGATAAAATGGCATATGGGTTTCCAATAATTCAAAATCAAGTGGGATGCAAAACCTGTTTCCATATGCTTTTGCAATGGCTTGATCTTCTTTATCTGCTGTTGCGTTTCCTGCACCCACTCTATGTCTCAACATGTTCTCTTTGCCAACGCCTTGATATACCATATTTACACGTTCTGTAATAGTCTTCCATAAATCAATATAACAATGATAGATGTCACTATCGTCAATGGACATAACTTCATTTCCACTTATTCTAATTGTTGTTTTCTTAATTATTGCTCTTCCTATGTTTTGAAATATAGTTGCATTTGCATCTTTAGAGGTTAGTTCAATTTCAAATGCTAATCTGACTGTTCCGGGAACAATAACATCATTACTACTTAGATTAGGAAATCTCACTAATAATTGTTGATTTTGGTCAATAGTTGATGGATTATTGGTTATCACTACACTTTGACGGATACCTTTCACACCACGTGGTTCTCTTAATTTTCTGTAAGGGTTTAGTTTATCTCCGTAAGCTGACATTTTTTTAAAAGATAAAAAAATATTTTTAAATAATAAATAAATAATGGCTGAATATGAAAATCCTGAGTATGATAAGGATGATTATGATAAAGAAGCAGAAACATCTTTTACAGATGAAGAAGAGTTTCAGAGAACATTAAATAGTCAGTTTGCTGGTTTGAATGATTTAACCGGTGATGATTGGAAAACTCTGCGTAATAGCATAGGTAAAAAAATGATAGATAGATTTTACGAAAGGAATGATGAATCTAAACGTAAAATCAAAGGTTTGTTTCTCAAGAAAGATGATATAGGGAGACCAATGTTATATGTTAAAGATGAAGGTGGAAAGGATATTGCATTAACATATTATCGTTCCAATGCACCAGATGAAATAGCAACATTTTTATCATTTAATACTTTGCAAAGGAAATATGGTGTTGATTTTGTTAGGAATGTATTAGGTGTAGATGATTTTAAACCATCTGCCACAAGACTTAAAGAAGGTAGAACAGCATTCGCACAATTACTTCAAACGAGAACTCAAATAACACAAACAGAAGAAGAAATACCTTTACAAGATATATCATCACAAGAACAAACTCAAGAACTATTAAATACAACAGTTGATGTAGAAACTGCTGTGAAAACATTGGAGACATCATTTACTAATGAACAAGAAACACAAACAGATTGGACAAAAAGAGAGATTGATGGAATAGCAAATGCAATGACAACAGTCAAAGAAGAGATAGCAAATGAATTGGCAAAACTGAATGAAACAAATAAAGACTTAGCAAAAGAAAATACAAAATTAGAACAAGCCAAAGCAGACAATGATGAATTTCAAATAGAAAGGATAAGTAGTCGAATCAAAGAGTTAGAAAGTGAGAGAAGTGCAAGATTGGAAGTTATTAATGTTAATAAAGAAAAACTACGTAGTCAGGTAAATAGAATCAAAGAGACTATAAACAAAGTATTAAAAGAAGACACTACATTGGGTGAAAGAATTAGAACATTATTCAGAGAACAAGGCATTACAATTGTTAGTATTTTAACCGCTTTTGGAATGATTATTGGAGTTATTGTTGAGGCTGTTATTCCTACTGGTGGTGGTACTACTTCAACCCCTCCTTCTCCACCAAAAGGTGGTGTTAAAGATTGGGTTAAGAAACAATTATCAAATCTTGGTAAATTACTTTCTACCCTTGCAGGAAAAGTAGCTACTGCATTACCAGGTGTTATTGGTTCTATTGTGTCTTGGTTGTTGTCTTCTGCGGGTAAAGTTGTTGGTTGGTTTGGAGAACATTTATGGGCATTAGTTGTATTGGTTGCTGGATTGTTATATGCATCTGCGAGAGAGTTTATAAGAAAAAAAAGAACTTAATAAATTTCATACATAATTAATAGTCCAATTACTATACTTCCTACTATTAATGCTGTTTTGTTGTCTTCATGTTGTATGGCTTCTTTTTTTTCTGGTAGAGATTGATGAGATTGTGGTAGAGATTTATTTGTTGGTGTGCCTTGTAGAGATTGTGGTAGAGATTTCTTTGTAGTAGATTGGTTAGCAAGTTTGTGATGATTAAACCAATCTGCTATTCTAGCATCGGAGGTACCAGCACCATCAACCCAACTTTTTGACAGATTGTGTTTCTTTGCATAATCAACTGCTTGTTGATGATAATCTGGTAGAGATTTCTTTGTTTGTGTGCCTTGTATAGTTGCAGGTTGTGTAGCAGATGCAACAGGTTTAACATTTACATCACTATTGAAACCAAGTGTTTGATTTTCTGTTGCAATTACAATTTTATTATTATATCCAGCGATAGTACCAACTTGTAAAACCATATCACTGGGAGACATATATAATCCAATACCATAAACAAAATCTACTTTACTTCTTGCATATTTGAGTGTGTTTTGATATCTTTGTATTTGACTTGGTAAATCAACTGGACTATTAATAGCATCTTCAATGTTAGCAAGAAATTGTTTCTGAGCATCAAATCCTGTGCCTATTTTTAGAATTTCTACACGTGTTTGAGATTGTGCTGCTAATAGTGCCCATACAAACATTCTAATACTTTCGTTAATTCGTTCAATACCTGTTTTTGTTAATCCTTCTGATTTGTCTAATATAAACATTGTCCAGGCGTCACTTATATCTACTGTATGTTCTATTTTATCATTTGGATTAAAGAATGGACCTTCACTTCGATGTTCTTGTCTATATTTTCCACTTGGTTTAAAATATTGTGTGTAACTCCCTAGACCACTGCATTTAGAACTACTTTCTAATTTTTGCCTCCAATCTGTATTAGGTGAAACATTGAATTCATTGCATAACTTTTGATAGGTTGCTTTGTCGTATGGGTTTTTGTAATAACAAAATGATTCATCTGTTGGTAAAGGTGTTTTAAGTTCTTTCAAAATACGAGCAATACAATAATAAACATGAAATGTATATACTGTTTTAGTTAGTCCTGAAGTGTTTTGAAAATGATCTTGATAACTTACACCACATCCTGTAGTGGCACACCAGACAGCAAAATTTAATTGACATTGCCACCAGTCAAATGATGAATGAAGCCATGTATTCCACGGTTCATTGGTGTGTAATGTTGGATTTTGATAGTTTTGAAATAAGTCGGGAAACTTTACTGGAAAATGGTCATCTTTATTAACATAAATCGTTTGTTTTATAAGTTCAATATTCTTTTCGGTATATTTAGTATTGGGGTTATATGATGCATTGGGATTGTACTTGAATTCTTTAGGTATCATTTTTATTATTGATTATATATAAAAAATAAAAATGTATCATACAATTTCGAATATTGACAAGACAATAAACTTGCAACAATACATTGATAACAGAGATGGGAATAAACGTATTGGTTTGAAATCTATAACATATGGTGTTGGATGGTATAATGTTGTTGATGAATATTTGCAGAAGACTAAAGAGAGACCTCATAAGATTATAGATGGTTATTATAGTTTCCAACAAATAGCAGATTTATTTCAAAGTAATAATATTACATTATCTGTAAATGAAACAAATGGAATTGCTTCTTTAATTACACCGGATGAATTGAAGATAAGCAAGGGCTTAAAACAAATGTTGGGGTTTGGAAATAAGCGAAAGTTTGCTGTTAATGAAACTCATTATGGTGAGACTGTAGATTTTGCTGTTTATAAATCATTGTATGTTCATTTGGAACAGATTAATACTTCAAATAATTATTTAGATGGTATGCCGAGTACTGTGTTGGCTGTTGTTCCAGTGGAAAATAAAGAGTTTGGAGAGATAACAACAGTGAGATTTGAGCATCCAGAATATAAGTGTTTGGTGAATGATGCTATAGCAGAATTGAAATTAGAAATCAGGGATGAAAATAACAACAAGGTAATTAATCATCTACCAATTAATTGCGTTTTGGAAATTATATAATTATAATAAAAAAATGAGTATATTTGGTGCTAAGAGAAAACACGTAGATGCATTGGGGCTGAAACAAGAAATATTTAATATGAGAAGTCAAGCATTTACACAAATAAATACATTGAATGATAGACATACAGAACTTCAAGATAGAGTTCGGGATATACATCTCAATCATCGGTTGTTATACAATAAAGTTGAAAATACGTCAGACAAAAAAATTGATAAGCATCTGTGCAGAGAGCAAAGGACCATTGCAGAAGAATGAAGTGTTTAGTTTTGGTAATGGTGGTAGAGAGGTAGGTGTTGGATATGTGATGAACTTTTCAGGTCAAATATTGGGTGTGGGGTTATCGAGTAAAAGAATAAGAGGTGATGTATCTGTTGTTGTTTCTATAAATGGAAATCCACAAGCAGGATATGGTATATCATTGAATGATATTTTAAGGAAACACGATAACTTTGCTACACCGTTAAAGGTTAAGGCTGGTGATGCGATTGATTTTGTTTGTCAGACTAATAATGCTACATGTGTTAATACTGTGGCTTCGATGATAATTGAATTATTTATTGAATAAAAAAAATATATGTTATTAAGAAAAAAAATGAAACAACCTACTGCACCATTATATCCTGAATTGCCTGTTGAAGATGGGCAGAACTATAGATTACAGAAGATATCAGAAATTGAAAAACAATTAATAAAAGAGAGAGATACTCGCAAAGCTTTATATAAAAAGTATAAACGGGGAATTAATATTACTGATAGTATTGATACTGGCCTAATATCAACGGCTGTTATTTTTGCAAGTGTTGGTTTAGTTGTTCCAATTATGTTACCATTAGAAATTGCTGCTGTTGTATGTGGAGGCTTGGGAGCTTGTGTTAAACTTATTAGGCGTAGATTACATACAAAATCACAAAAACATTATGAGATTAAAACTATTGCTGATAGTAAGTTGAATAGTATAAAGGATTTGATTTCTAAGGCTTTGACAGATGGGGAAATATCTGAAAATGAATTTAAATTGATTTTAGATGAATTAGAAAAATATAATAAACTGAAAGATTGCATACACTCAAAACAAACAGGATTGAGTGAAAGTGAGAGAAAGAAACTTATTGAGGAAGGAAAGGCCCAGGCTTTAGCTGAGGTAAAAAAAAAAATAGGGGATGCTTGATTTTATTTAATAAAATTACAATAGTAAATAATGACCCACCACCTATTTATAGGAGCGACTAAATATGCAGATTTCTTCATTCTAATTCTTTGCAAATTTCTTTTTACTGACTGTTAAAAGCTACGCATTACGGTGATTCACGGTCCTTTCGATTCTTTGATTATTCCCGTAACGACTTTCAGGCCTTTCTGTACTTTGATTATATCCGTAACGACTTTCGGGCTATAAGGGTGCGCAGTCTGGTCAGGGTCTTCCCTATTCATAAATGCTAAAAGATACCTTTATCTCAATGGTGAAAGTGTCTAAGAATCTGACAATGACGAACGTCGTTTTAGAGGCTGGTTTATCCTCGTCGTCAGAGCTAGTTGCGCTGCGTCTAATTTCCAAAAATCGAAATGTTACTGATATTGAGTTTCTGTTGCAAAAGATATCATAGTGGCAGAAGGACGACTGCCGTTCAGTATGGCTATTGATAAAAGCTAAAACTTGTAATTACCGGTATTTATCATGCTCGTTCTATATATAGAATAATCTATCTATCTATCTATCTCTATATAATCCTCAACCCTCTTCCGAGTGTTATTAGGATGTCTGCGCATGGTGTGTTAGTAAGAGAAGTAAAAGTGTGATAGTGCAGAGTTAAAAGAATAAAAGAAAGGTGAGCATAGATGAAAGATTTTGGGTGTTAGTAAGGAGAGTTTAAAAGCAGGATAAAAACAGTATTACCTTAAGGGAGCCTGTGGTTTATCGAACTGACCCTTAACTTGAAAGAGTCAAGATCAGAAACCAGGACGAGATCAGCTGGTAGCCTGTTCCAAAGAACAACCGACATAGGGAAAAATGAATAATAATAATACGAGACAGAGGTGTGTATCTGCCTGTAAGCCAGAGAGTGGTGACGCGTGTTTGTCGTTAGGCGTTCGAACTGTGACGGAACTGGTATAGCGACCAAACCGTAAACGATTTTATAAAACATTGTAAGGCGCGTATCATAGCGTCTAAGCTCAAGTGACCGCCATCCAAGCTCACCCATCATGTCTGTAACACTGCTATAGGGGGAGAAATCATTTGTGACCCAACGGGCTGCCCTACGCTGCAACATTTCAATCTTGTTAATATTTTCTTTTGTATAGGGGCTCCAAACGGTCGAGGCATATTCTACCTGTGGCCTAACCAAGGTGTTATATGCCAACGTTTTTATTTCCTGACTTTTTGTTTTAACATTTCTTTTGACGAAGCCGAGGGTCCTGTTTGCACTGGCTGTAATATGTGATATGTGTGAATTCCAGCTAAGGTCTTTGCTGATGGTCACCCCAAGGTACTTGGCTGAGTCCACACTTTCCAGTTCCTGACCATGCATGAAGTATTGGGTCTTAATTGGTGTTTTAGATCTAGAGACATGGAGTACCTGACACTTGCTGGGATTAAACTCCATGTCCCAGGTTCGCTCCCAATGCTGAAGTTTTTCAAGGTCAGACTGTAGAACTTGTGCATCTGCTGGGCTGGACACAGCCAAGTAAACCGCGGTATCATCAGCAAAGAGCCTAACTTGTGACTGAATATTATCCGGTAGGTCATTTATGTACAGTAGAAAGAGGAGCGGGCCCAGCACTGACCCCTGGGGCACCCCAGAGGTGACCGGTACCTCATTTGAAAACTCCCCATCTAGTACAACAGTTTGCGAACGTCCAATTAAGAAGGATTCAATCCATTTTAGTGTTTTACCGGTTATGCCAAAATTTAAAAGTTTATACAATAATTTTAGATGGTTAACTTTGTCAAAGGCTTTGCTGAAGTCCAAAAGTACTAAGTCGGTTTGTTTGCCCAAAGTCAGCTGCCTTGCAAGATCTTCCACAAGCTGAATAAGCTGAGTTTCGCAGGAGCGTTTTTCACGAAACCCATGTTGCAATTCGTAAAGAACATTGTGCTGAGCTAAATGTTTGGAAATATTGGATGCAATTATATGCTCCATCACCTTGCATACTATGCATGTCAAGGAGATAGGCCTATAATTGGCAGGGTCAGTTTTATCACCCTTTTTAAAAAGGGGACAAACTTGAGCTTTTGTCCAATCTGCAGGTAGTTGTCCAGTTTCCAGAGATTTTTCAAACAGCAGGCAGATAACAGGAGCGATTTCTACCCTCAGTTCTTTTAAAACAAGTGGTTTGATTGAATCAGGCCCTGCAGCCTTATCTGGTTTAAGGTTTGCCAAAAGTTTCAGAACACCATTTAGATCAATATTGATTTCCGGCATGGAAGGGCACTGAGGTTGTAAATTTTCTGGTAAATTTTCTTGAAACAGATTTAGAATTGTCTGTGTACATAACTGCCCTAGCCTGAGTGGGGATAAGCGAGTAAAAACAGATTGGAACTGGCGATTCAAAAGGTTTGCCTTAACAGTATTCTCACTATGGAGTGTTCCATCTGTATTGTCTTTCAGTGTAGATATGCCCCGTGAGTCCTGTCTGCTGTTTTTGATAAGTGAAAAAAGTTTTTTTGTTGAAAATCCAGAATTTTTGCCCTCCCCATCTAAACCCGCCCCAAGTATGTCTGCCAAATAATTGTTGTATGCCTGTCTTATTTTGCCCTGAACAAGGTGTTTGACCTGCTTGAAGTGATACCTATCTTTTGTTGTCCCTGTCTTTTGTTTTTGATACAATTTATCCCTTTTTCTTATAAGTCTTCGAATTTCTTGAGTAATCCATGGAAGACTACTTTTATTACTGATCTTTTTAATTGGTACAAATTTTTCAATTCCAGAATTTAGGATACTTTTGAAAGCATTCCAGATTTCCTCAGTTGTACTATCTTGGAAGCTACCCAAAATTTCAAAACATTTTTCTTGCATAAAAGTTTTAAAACCATCCCAATTAGCTTTTTTAAATAAAGGGACTGATCTCGGTTTTTGCCAGTTCAATTTTGGTTTGACGCTAATAGCTGAAGAAATAATGTCATGATCAGAGATGCCTGGAAGAATTTCGATTGTGTTTACCAAAGTGTGATTTGATGTCAGGAACAAGTCGAGAATGTTATCACCCCTAGTAGGCTTACTTACCATCTGAATAAGACCAAAATCGTCCAAGCAGGAAAGGAAGTCTTTATATGCAGAGAGCAGTCTGCATCCTGGTTTGATGGATGCCATATGGTCGGAGTCCCAGGACAATTTGGGGAAGTTGAAGTCTCCAAGTATCCATATGTTGCCCTTCTTTATACTTACCAATTCCAGAGACTTTCTGAATTCCTCTAGGCTTTGTGTGTCACTCTCTCTAGGTCGATAGTATGCTGCAATATAAAGGGGTTTTGCTGCAACAATGCTCAGTTTAATCCAAATTATCTCACAGTTGGTCTTAAACTGCTTTTGTTCGGTTGCATACAGTGAGTCCTTTACAAGTATAAAGACACCACCTCCCTTTGTGTCTGTAACCCTATCTTCTCTAAACGGAGTATAACCCAAAGCTGCAGGAAAGAATTCACTGTCATGGTGTTCTGGGGTGAGCCAAGACTCTGTACCGACCACAACATCTGGTTTGTGCAAGTCAAGTAAGGCTTGGAACTCTGCTTTCTTGTTGACCAGTGATTGACAATTGATGTTTAGTACTTTAAGGTTGTAAATTTTGTTAGATGAGGGCCCATGATGAGCAACCTTGGGTGTCGGTGCTTGCGGAAGCGGTCCGTCGGGTTCGGAATCTTCATCTGTCAAAATACTGAAATTATTCGGCGAGACATACGACGCGATGGAAGATGCGAAGGATGAATTCGAAAAATTTGGATGGTCACAGTTCGAACAAATCCATGAAAACGACTGATCTGTGGCAGCCAAGTCATCATACATGTCCTGGCTGACGGCCTGGCATTGTATGTGAAACCACAGGCCACACTTGTCACATTCTAAAGCAGCATCATCGTCCAGTACTTCGATGGCACAGTTTCCACAAGGAAAGTCTGTCGGGCCAGGGTTAGATTCTACATCTGCCGACAGAGATATAAGGATGAGGCATAAATATGAAAGTGAAGAAATTCTCTGATCCTTCACAGGGACGTGCCATCGTGAACATTTCAAGCTAGCAAGAAGAATTTGGTGGGGTGGTCTCAAGTTGTTCGGTCGAATGCAAGGTCTTGCCAGCTCAGCAGTGATCTCCTGACAGCAGTGATCTCCTGACCAATAAGTAACATTTATCTTTTCACTTCCATATTTTCACTTCCTGGTGTTAAAACATTTATATTCAAGGATATTTATTTTAGAAGGAAGTTTTATGGTGAGTTTTTGTTTTCTTGGCAATTTAGATAGTGAAACAAACACAATAAAAAGATACATTTGTTAAAAATATGCAAATTTAAAACCCATTTTTTAATGATATTCGTAAGTGCTATGAACGCTTACCAACGGGATGGCGAGACGGAAGGGCGTCTTTTTAGCACCATAGATTTTAGTCAAATTTTAATGAATATCACTGTTTAAACCTTTTAAATTTTGTTTAATACCATTGCAAAAGCTTCACTGAGCATCGATGTACATACCAATTCACATTTTATTTTACGAACATTGTGTTTTTAATAAAACTTTGACTGAACAAAGACTAAGGTCGTGGCAGCCATATTGAATCCTGCGAGGACTCGCTGTTGAAGAGTTTGAAAATCGGTCTTTTTTGTGACTGTATGGTAAGAACTGGTTTGTAAAATGAGTGAACAAGAGAAAGCAGTGGTGCCAGTTGGCATGAAAGCTCCAGACAGGGAAAATGCACTTCCCAGAAGAAGTAGTCGTCCTTCAACCTCCTCGTTGAGAAATGTTTTGAAAAATGACAGTCAGATAAATAAGGGGTATGCTTTAGATAAAGTAAAGGCAATTGAAAAGAAAGCTGAATCATGTTTAAGGGAACAGGTGGCTTATGAAATGAAAGCAGGTAAAAATTTTGTGGCAGAATTTAGTACAGCTGCGTATGAGGTGGCCAGAAGAGTAGTGAAAGAGACACTTGAAACCCAGGAATCTATTCAGGCAGAATACTGCATTAAAGGAGAGACAGGGTTGGACCAAACAGGTGCCGAGGTAGAACAGAGATATAAACTGTTTCAAAAGAAAAAAGATGGTGAACCAGGTAGCTATTCAAAGCTGACTATAAACTTTTATCACACATCTTCACGTATGTTGGTAAACGGTTCTAAAATCGATCTGTTTATGGAGGCAGTATTTGCAAACTTGTTGAACAAACTGAAAAGCATGTATAGTAACATTGCTGTTATGGATAGAGCTATGAAAGATTCTATTTCCGAGTCTCTTGATAATAATTCCCAGTCA
Organism: Lucinisca nassula; assembly: GCA_963580285.1. Lineage (NCBI taxonomy): Eukaryota > Metazoa > Mollusca > Bivalvia > Lucinida > Lucinidae > Lucinisca > Lucinisca nassula. The sequence goes on from OY757021.1 coordinate 137,506,093, forward strand.
AAATTGTGTCTAGCAACACAGGCTATACCGGATGAACCAAATCAACAAGAATCAGACAGTTTATCAGTATTTAGGGATAATGAAACAATCAGTCAGAGTAAAGAGGGAATTGAGTCGGTTGATTATGTTGAATGTCCAGTTTGTGACGAGGGAGCAATGGAGATTGTAGTTCAGTGCGAAGACTGCTCTATGTGGTTCCACTATGGGTGTGTGGGTCTATCAGTAGAAAGAGCGGCAAAAATTCCAGACAATAACCCATTTATATGTGAGAACTGCAATGACCAGAAACTGTATGATAATAAGCCCAGTCAGAAAAGTTCACCAGAGAAAGATAAATCAGTGGTATCTGTGAAAGACTCTCAAATAAATAATAGAATAACTGAAGTTAAGAGTAGCGAAGTGGGCGTGGCTAATGAGAATGTGCAGCAAACTGAAAAAGCGCTAGAATCAGAAAAAAGACAGACAAATTCAGTAAAGATAGGGAAGAAAAATGTAAATATAAATAAATCTGGACGAAAGAGTAATTCTGAAAATAGTGATATAGAGCAAAAGACTATGATTATTGAATTGGAAAGGCAGGTTAAAGAGAAAGATAAAATGATAAACTTACTTAAAAGGCTTAATGATTGTAAAGGATCTAATGAAAGTGCTGGGTTGGGGGTTAACGAAAATGTAGAGCAGGATAGGAGTCAGCAGAATGTGAATCAACAGAACTTAGAGCAACAGGCGGTACTGCAGTTAGGTGATTTGGGAAGTGTTGAGCATAGACTAAGACAATTAGAATTGAATATGGTACAAAATATGGCGATAATGACTGCCGGTAATGCTCAGATGTCAATGCAAATGCAAAATTTGTCAAATCAAATGCTTTTACAGACTCAGAATTTTATGTCCTTGCAACAGCAACAGATTTTAGCTGCTAGTAACATAAACAATGTGAGTTTTATGCCGTTGCAAATGCCAGTTATTGGTGGTCTTAACCATGGTTTTAATATTCCCTCTCCACAGTTGTTTTATCAGAGACCTGTTTATAACCCAGTGAATTTTTATCAGAGACCTTTTACATATGGCCCTCAGTATACACTTGGACAATTGTTTAATAGACAGCCAACTCAACCAGTGCCGCAACAGGATACCTATAATCAGCAAATTAATGAGCATATGACAAGGCAGCATGAAAGGGTGCAAATGGAGAACTCTAGGATGGGTTATTCTGGGAATAATACTCAAAATTCTGGAATCAGGGAGGGATCGCGGTTAGGAAATGGTCTGAATAAAATGGGGGGTAGAAGTACTCAAGATTTTCGAAATAATGCAAGTAAGGAAAATAGACAGGATGTGCAAATACAAACCCCAAAAGATAGAACACACCGTATCCTGGCTTGTGAGAATAAAATCAGTGAGGTAGTTAGCGGAGAAAATGACCCAAAAACTCAGCTATCAAACATACATATAAGTCCAAAGGAAGATGTCTTAGTTGAACAAGAAACATGTATAAAGAGTGTAATAGATAGAGAAAGTGAATCAAAATCTCAGCAATCAAACAGAGGGATAAAAGTTCAAGAATCAGCTTCAATAGATCAAGAAATAATATGTATCCCTGATGGGGAGCATAGCTACAGTTCGGAAAAACAGGAATTGTTAGAATCTACAAATGTTGAGAATAAATCAGCAGATTCTTTTTTACATGTACCCGGCCTGAAGCATATTCCCCCGGACCCTCAGGATCTCATTATGGGAACAGTAGAAGAAAGACATTAAAAATCAGTTCAGTAAACATAGAGGGAGTGAAGTCTAATATCCCATTTCTGGTGGAACTTGCAAAACAGGATCAGATTATCTGTCTTCAGGAACATTGGCTTAATGATTTTGAAAAAACAACTATAAATAATTTAATACCAAATTCTGAAGCATATGTGAGGTGTTGGGATAGTAATGAAACCATATCAAACTTCAAGGCAAGAAGGGGCAAAGCTGGAGTAGCTATAATGTGGCCAAAAAGCTGGTCTCATCTGGTAAAGAAGTTAGAGGATGGTAATGAACGAATTATTGGTATTGAACTGAAATCCAGTGAAAACAGTTTATATATTTTTAATGTTTATATGCCAACTCATGATGGTCATTCTATATCAGAGTATATTAAACATTTAGACATTCTACATACAATATTGGTGAAATATAGCCCACATGGGACAGTCATTATCTGTGGGGATATGAATGGGACATTAGCTGTAATGCGAAATAACAGCCATGATTCTAATCTGAAAGAATTTGTCAAAGAACATTCTTTGACATGGCAGCAGTCAAATATGGGAACAAAACCTACCTTTGTAAGCCATACAGGAGTGGGAATGTCTCAAATAGACTATATATTGTGCTCGGTAGCAGATATAATAAAATCGACGACGGTTCATGAAAAACACTATTTGAATCAGTCAGCTCATACTGTAGTGAGTTCCATCTTGAATGTAAACACATATTATTCCACCCCCTCTGTGAAGCAGACAAAACAAGCTGTTACTAAATTAAGATGGGAAAAAATAGACTCTGAAAAATTTAAGTCAGTATTAGCTCATAAGCTGGAATCTCTACAGAATAGTCAGTCTAGGGAACCGGATGAGGTACTGTTAGCAGTATGTGAAAGTTTGAAAGGTGCGGCGTGGAAATCGGTACCATGTAAAACCATTAAACTGCAAGGACCCCGTTTCAGGGCATCACCAGCGGTAAAGGAATTACTAAAGGAATGTCGATCCACGCATGCAGCGTGGAAGGAGAGTGGCTCACCAGGGCCGGAGAGTGACTACTATGTAAAGAGGAAATCAGCCAAGAAATCTTTACGCCAACAGCTCAGGAAAGAAAATTATATATGTAAAGAAATTTTTTTCACCGGTTTAATGGAAAACCCTGATTCACAGACATTTCATAGGTTAATTAGAATGAATCAGAACAATAAATCAAATGTGACAACATGTTTTATGGTTAATGGGGAAAGCATAACTGATGTTTTGAAACAAAGACAAACATTAAAGCAGTACTATGAGGATTTAGCAGTGCCAAAAGACGATCGATGTTTTGACAATGAATATCTTCAGAATGCTGAATATTACTTGGACCTAATACATGAACTTGTACGTGTAGGGAACTATGAAAGAACTAAGATGTTTACAGACGATGAGGTTGAATTATGTATCAAACAGTTAAACTCTGGGAAATCAGCAGATGAAATGGGTCTGTGCTCTGAACATTTAAAGGCAGCTGGTCATGTTGTGGCCCCCGTGTTAAGGAACATTTTTAATGACATTTTGCTATCTGGAAGAATACCGGAATGTTTTAGGGGAGGAGTGGTCACGCCCATACCAAAACCTGGAAAAGACAGTAGTTTGTTAGATAATTATAGAGGAATAACAGTTACATCCGTCATAGGGAAGCTTTTTGAAAAACTGATTCTTACCAGACTATTAGAAAAAATGAATTCTGAACAATCAGACTTACAATTTGGTTTTACAAAAGAACTGAACCCGCTGATGAGCGCGTTGATATGTTCTGAGGTCATCAATGAGTCTAAATTATGTGGAAAACCTCTATATTTAGTGACAGTCGACACAAGAAAGGCATTTGACGTCGTTAACCATGTCGTTCTGAAAAAGTCTCTGTTTGAAGAGGGTGTGTCACTCGATCTATGGAAAGTAGTAGACAGTTTATATAGCAATATGTCGTCGAAGGTCAAATGGCAAGGGGATCTCAGCGACAGCTTCGAAATCGGCCAGGGAGTCAGGCAGGGAGGAATTCTGTCCCCGCATTTATACAAGATGTATGTCAACCCACTCCTGAAGGAGCTTGAAAACAGTGCGCTTGGAGCCCATATTGGAACGATATACACCGGTACACTCGCGGTAGCGGACGATTTCCTGTTTCTGTCAAACTGTCCCGATGAACTGCAAGTAATGCTAAATATGAAAGAATCTTATTCGGGGGAACGGCGTTATAAAATACACCCAATAAAATCAACACTAATACAGAGAATAACTACTAGAGTGAGTAAAGAAAAGGATAAGGATAGGAAGTGGGTCATAGGAGCCTCTGAAATTAACCAGGATAGCGGTACCGAACATCTGGGTCTCATTCGGAGTATTAAGGATGAAAACAAACTGAACGTTAACAAACGGATAAGTCTAGCTAGAAGAACTTTGTACGCATTAATCAAAACTGGTTTACATGGGTGTAACGGGTTGAATCCAAAAACGTCTTTTAAAATATATCAAGTTTATGTACTACCGAGACTCCTTTATGGTATGGAAGTTTTGCCTCTCAGTGGTAAGCAGATGAATGAACTGGAGCAATTCCATCTGGAAATTTTGAAAAATATACAATCATTACCTACACGAACGGCAAATTCTGCGGCATACTTGCTTCTGGGCGCACTACCAGTCAAAGCGGAACTTGAGAAAAAACAATTGGGACTATTTTATTCAATTATAAAATGTGATAATGAAACAGTTCAAAAAATATGGAAACGGCAAATTCTGTTACAAAATAATGGTAGTTTCTTCCGGCTCATATCCGATATCATTGAGAAGTATAAGCTTCCTCCACGAGAGGAGATTCAAACATACAGTAAGGATAAATGGAAACTGACTGTCAGAAACGCGATAAGAGGTTACTGGACGCGATCCCTTCAAGAAGAAGCTGAGAATAAATCAACGCTGTCCCGATGCCATATACCTGCGCTACAAGCCGGGATTACTCACCTGGTATGGGATGCCGTACAATCGAATCGATTGGACGTGTCAAGAGCCATCATTAAGTCGCGCATATTGACTGGCACGTATATTCTCCAAACTCATCGTAAGAAATTTAACCTGGAAGGAGCATCAGACGCAGTGTGTCCCTTGTGTTGTCTGGAAGACGAGGATATAGTACACATGTTAGTAAGGTGTCCAGCGCTCAGCGACGTGAGAAATCAACACCTGGTAGGCGTGAAGAGATGTTTTCGAGAGGCACTAGGGCATGATGCTTGGTCAGATCTTATTACAGACAATAACACCTTAGTTCAACTCATTGTTGACTGTCAGAAACTGGTCCCAGATGTTATTCCGGATGATACCGTACTGATAAACAACATTGAATCAAAGGCCAGATGGTTGTGTTATAAACTCCACCTAAAAAGACTTTTTTTGTACAACTCTATCAAGGAGTCCTCGGGGGATAATATGGCTGCTGACCCCTCATATGGTAAAAATTCCAGAATATGACCGAATTTTAGTGAACTCGTCAGAGGACACGTGCGCCTGTATATAGGCGGAGAATACCACAACAAGAAGAAGAAGCTATGTATATATATAGGAGACTCACATTCAATATTTGGTTGTGTCTGTTACAGCATGGTTTGTCTGGTCTCTGAGTATGACGCTCACCTGTCTGTTTAAGGGTAAATGGCTTGCTCGATGCCATGCATTTGTGAAGGGTGACTTTGATGGGTTGCGCGCGCACAAATAGAATTCTCCCTGTTGAAGTCGCCATTCACAATGCATTGTGCTCACCTTACCTCAGACCGGTCTAGCTGTTCGTTTCGGCTAGGCTGGGAATATGGGGTTAAAGGTGACCCTGGGGCGGAGAGCTTGTCGTGAGCCTACAGGCAGGAGTTCTTAAGAAAGGGGGCTGGCAGCCACTACCCGGTGCTGGGGTGTGTGTGTAAAGAATTCTGCCCAGTGCCGGGTGGTTAAAAAGTGCTGTAACAGATGCGGCTTTTGCTAAATTTTGATTTGATTTTTTAAAATCTATGATTATTGAGAGGGCGATAATTTAATTTTTTTATGCTCAAGTCGGCGATATAGTTTGTATCGCCGTTGAAATGAACAAAATGGATTACGCGTAATCATGAATAAAAAGTCTCAACAAAATGGATTACGCGTAATTGTCTTTGATATATATGTATAGACAAATATATCACCGATTACAGCGTAATCTTCAATCGATTGTTTCAACAAACAGAGTTAGTGATAATACTGCAGAATATATGTGGTATGACGTGTCTATATATAGATAGAGTGTTAGTTGTTGTTTTGTTCTGCGGTAAAATATATATGTGGTAAGATGTGTCTATATATATAGATAGTGCCGTGTTTTGGGGTAATTTGTGAGCGTAGAGAACAAATTACCTCAAAACCGGCACTATCTATATATATCTTCATTGTGGCCACACTTGTTTGCTACAGACAGCATGCTGTCTCAAAAGGTCAAAATGAAAATTTCAGAGGCTATTTTTTGTCTTTTTGGCTAGTTTTGGAAGCTTCTGGTCTTGTTGTAAGACCTCTTAGAAGGCTTATATGCATTTTGTGGCAATACCGTATTCCGAATCGGCAATGTCAAAAGGATGGGTTGTAAATTGAAAAGAATGAGGTTTGTTCAAAAAGTGTTGAGCATCTATCACGCAGAATACGCAATCAGGAATAATTTAGGTACATCTTTTTGAACTGTTTTATGAAAGAAGCAAACTCTCTATCATCATCCTCACTGAGACTGATACTCATAAGGCTTGTCTAGGAAAATCATACAGCAAATGTATAAGAATTGCACCAAAGGCTATTTTGCCGCATTGGGGACAAAATCTGACTTGCATATTGTTAGACTGAATCTGAATTTAGCATAAGCAATTGAATATGGTATTGAACCTAACTACCACATTTTGACAAAATCACTTACAAAGTAAAAGTAAAACAAAGATCAGGAATCGATACAATTAACTTACACCACCCATCAAAGACACCAAACGGAAAGAAACACAAACATTAAGCGACCAGACCATAATGGAACCCTAAACAAAGGAAGGCCATAAGGACAGTTACTTTCCCACAAAATGGCCATATGACCATCCAAACAAAAAGACACAAGTGATACACACAGTAAGTAACAAACAACAACATAAATAAATCGCCACAGAAGAACCGCCTTAGAACGGTCAGTTGAAAGATTTCCACTGGGGGGCTTAAATTGATTTTACGTGGCCACAATCCTCGCACTTACTTTCGTCGCTATTTAGACAAATAATTTGTTCAGTCCGCATGAAGGCCTCCTAACTCATCAGTGCAACATCTCCGTGAACACAAATAATCAAAGAACCACAGAGGTGAGACAACGGTGAGGACTCGACAGCAAGAAACCACTGAAATGCTGGAGCAAAAGAAAACCAACAGTTAGACTCCGATGGGCCCGACCAGAGACAGAGCATCAGGCACCAACCACAATTACCTTGAATTAGATCTCTCTAATTCTGGAAACACAAAAAGAGTTCATAAATATACCAAAAGTATATGGAGCTACAAAATGAAATGGTTTGTGAGATATGCAATGGTTTAAAATGATTGGTACACTAAGTAAAAGGAGTTGCATCAATACATCAATGCCTTTGTTCCCAGGCCCTTATTTAGTTCTTACTGTGCCCTAATACAATCACATGTGGCCCCCGTAGGCGGGCATATAGTTTTTGCACTGTCTGTTTGTGGGTTTGTGCATTTGTAAGTCTGCACTTTTTTGTGATGCGAACTACCTCCATTGAGCTGAAACTTTGCACATGCATTCCTTGTGAGGTGAAGGGATGCCTAACATAATTTTCACATTGGTCCTATCATTTTCGAAGGAGTTACGGCCCTTTCCTCAAATTGGCTCCCCCGGGGGCATTGCTCACTTATAATGACAGCTCTTGTTTGAACATGTTTAAAATTAAGACCATAAAATTGCATCATGTGGTTGTGGGTTTCTACTATTTCCTTCTGTGGCATACACTTAGTTCTTACTGCATTGGATCAGAGTGAGGACATAATATGGGCCGGTGTAACTGAGGTTTCAGAGAAAGTTTGTCTCCATTGTCCCTATGGTGAAAATGCCAAAGTTACTTCCCTAGTCGTCTCCCTGAATATAATCTCTTCTAGGGCCAGTTGTTCAAAACTAACGGCATCATTAGTTAGCGTATCATTTAAACTTTATTTAATGAGACTAATATGCTAATATTTTTGCTGAAAAAATGTGAGTAGCTTTTGCATTTGCAAAAGGTACTCTTATTTTATCAGCAAAAATACCTGAGTATTAGATTTTGTACTCGTTAGATCTTTCAACAATTTGACCAAAAATGAGCTTGTTAAGCTAATGATGCTTTGAACGACTGCATCCCCCTGGTGGTAAATAGGTGGTGCATTTACTGTGATCATTCAATGTTTTATTATGTTTGGCTGTTGAAAATGTCCTAGGTTGGCACAAATAGGAGAATGTGCAGCAAATAGGTTGAATATGGCACATATTATAATCAGTTTCCAGATTAGCAAAAAGATAAAAACTCATACTGATAAGCCTAACAGAACTATTCTCATTCTTCTGATTAATAAGGCTTGACATTTCGTGTGAATCATCTCATGAAATATCAGCTTCATTCACATGAAATGTCAGCCTCATTCACATGAAATGTCAGCCACATTCAATGAAATGTCAGCTTCATTCACATGAAATGTCAGCCTCATTCACATCAAATGTCAGCCTCATTCACATCGAAAGTCAGCCTGGGGAGAGTTGCATAAGGCGAGCGCATAATTATAGCGCTTTGTAGCACTTTGTCCGTGCTATGCAACCAAAAGTGTATGGAGCTATAAAACAAAAGTAAATGGTTTGCATTTGGGAACAACGGCATTGATGTATTGATGCAACTCCTTTTACAGGAGTTTAAACCATTGCAGATCTCACAAACCATTTCCTCGATGGAGACGCTTTCTAAAATGTCTGCCAAAATAGAACGATTTTCAAACCCGAAAAATTCTCAGAAAAAAAGGCGGTGCCTGCTTCAGTGATTGTTTTTGGTTTTCTGCTGTCATTTCTGCTCAAATTGAGAAGAAAAAAAATGACTTAAAACAGACACTCACTACATTGCGACGTCGGGCGCCGCCATTTTGTTTTGCCTGGTTGCTTTGCAACGTAGAATGAGGCAGCTCCAAACACTGTTACAAACATACCGTTGCATGGCAAAGTGCCACTAAAGCGCTCTGTAGCGCTCACCTTATGCAACTCCTCCCTGATTTTCTCTGAAAAATATGGAAAAATACTAAAAAGTCTTCTACTCCTAAATTTTGCTCAGTAATGCTGAAGGGTTGCCATTACTCTGTGTGTGTTTGTTTTATGTTCCACAAACAACTAAGGTCATATGGAGATGGGACCTCATCCAAAAGTCTGTTACTATTGCATGTACTGTTATATGATTGATGTCTGTATTCTGACACACTTGTTTTCTTGCTTGAAAAATCTAAGACTCAAAGCCAGGAAACTCATTTTCTTTTTCCACTTCCTGACAATAGATAAATGATGTCATTGATAGAACTTCGGATAAGAAGGTTGGTACCAAATAGTTACTGTTGTTACTCTAGATATTGGAACATTGTAGCTTTTGCTTATGACAGTGCTGTTATTGAGTGTTATATACACCCCCAACATCCTTATTACACTATTGTTGGGGTCCAAGGCAGAAACCATGTTAACAACAATATCCAAACAAAAATGTATAGATTATACAGAAAAATGACCATTTATGGTCATTTTTCTATATAATGTATACATTTTTGGGATCCATCTTGAAACCGTGTTATATCCTAAACTGTGTTATAATGAACCGTGTTATAATGAGATTGTGGTGTACTATCCTATTAACATGTGTCCCGCTGAATAGATGAATTAAGCCATACCCATTTCTGACTATCAACTAATCAAATTACTTGATATAATGTATTCATTCAAATCCGCAAACTGAATGAGAAACAGTATAGATCATGATCAGATGCTCTTTGAAAAAACTAGTCACTTGATCTGGATCTACATTGCAAAGAGAGGGGCTGTCTTATACAGCATGAAGAAGCCATCTCATCAGGCTCCACATTGTCAATCAATTTGTGAATTTTAACAAAAACATAATATCAAGCTATTTGATTGGATCGTTACAGAAATTGACATTGCTAAATTTATTCAGCAGGATAAGGAATTAAGCAAGCCCAACAGTTGCAACCTCAGTCACAGGTATGCTTCTTCCAGAAATCATGTCTTAACCCTTATCTTGCTGTTCGCGACAAACCCTATCTTTGCAAACAGTGTAGATCCAGATGAAGAAGCCATCTGATCAGGATCTACACTGTTTGGCATTCAGTTTATGAATTTGTAGCAATAAATTACATCAAGTAATCTGATTGGTTCAAAGTCAGAGATGGGTGTGGCTAAAATGAATATTCAGCAAGAGAAGGGTTAAACTGTCTGGTAATTAATGAGGTATTTAAAAAAAATAGTTGTAGACAGAAATTTGAAAAAAAAAACTAAGGCAGAAAAAAATGCCGTTAATTATTATACAATTGGAAGCTAAAAAACATTGTTCCTGTTACCAAGGTCCATTAGCTATGCCAATTAGCCATTTAATAATCTGGCATTACAATAGCCCTGGCTACATAACAAAAAACTGGGAGAAAATGTACAACATATGGTTACAAAGTGAGAAGATTTAATGCCTGTCCTGATGGTTCTGTTAGATACATGCTAAGGTTCTGGGTCAAATCCTGACTGCACCATGGGTCAAACAACATTCTTTCCTTGAGAAGTACACAGTACTATGAAACACGCCTATACAGATACAATGTAAATTTTACTGCCCAAAATGCTGAAAAATTGTGAAATATAGATTTGAGTACTCGTTAGAACCACTTCAATGAGGCAGTTCTAATGTGAACCCACAATCTATATTTTGAGCAGAAATGAAGGGTTCACCCCTGTAAACAACAGTTTCACTATTGAGAAGTGGGATTCAAGGGGGTCAGAATTTGATAGGCATGTTTTTGGGAATCCATTACGATAACACACCCGTGCAACATAGTGCATTTTTTTCACATCTCCAAAATGGCCGGTTTCTTGATGAAAATTCATGATATTTTTCTTATAAATACTGCAAACGTAGGTTGTGGGTGCTCGTTAGAACCGCCTCATTGAGGCGGTTCTAACGAGTACCCACAACCTATGTCTTGGAGAAAAAATAAGTAAAATGATGTATACCCCCGTAAACCCCAGTTTTCTCTATATAAAGTGGGGTTTGGGGGGGGGGGGGGTCTTCATTTCACGGACTTGTTTACGTGATGATCATGAAATTTTCTCACTTCTACTGATTTATGAACGGCTAGGTTGTCAATTTTTGGCAAAATAATGAGCATTCTAAATTGATAACCTGCTTCAGCATAGTTATCCCCATTGGAGGTACCCGTATGTAAAACTCCTATCAGCATTTTTGGGTTTGGGTGTGTTACCTCATGATAACCCCTCACTTTGCAAACAATGTAGATCCTGATCAGATGACATCAGATGGCTTCTCAAGAGGCCACCTGAATGGGATCTACACTGTTTTTGCAAATTTCAATGAAACATTATATATCTAGCAATATTTGTTGGGTTGAGAGTTGCAGAATTATCTATTCAGCAGGATAAGGTTTAACCCTTATCCTGCCATGACAACCCCTACCTTTGCAAACAGTGAAGACACCATCTGATCAGGATCTACACTGTTTGTTATTAAGTTTGTAAATTTGAAGGAAAATATTATATAATGTAATCTGATTGGTTGATGGTCAGGAATAGGAGTGGCTAATTTAAATATTTAGCAGGACAAGGTATAAGAGTTCTACACAAATCAATTGTTTGAAGACAGGACCTCAGTTTAATCCTTATCCTGCTATTCACAATATAGAGGATCTTACATGAGTGTTCATGTATTATTGAATTTATTAAACGAGTTGAGGAAAAGGGATAAAATGCGAGGCTTTGCCGAGCATTTTATCCCTTTTCCTCAACGAGTTTAATAAATTCAATAATACATGAGCACAAATTTATCATGACATTTAAAACGCATTTTATTCACGATAGTTTACAAAAAATGTCAATATTCCGCCATTAGTAAACGCGACGTCGTTAAGGACGTCGTACATGTAACGTTACGGGACTTTTCTAGCTAATTTGCATATTTAATCCACTAGTGGATTATCGAAAATAATACATGGCTTTATTACACTCTCAGACGCGACGACATATGATAAAACCCCTATCTTTTCAAACAGTGTAGATCCAGATCAGATGCATTTTTTTGAATTTGTAGGAATTAATTACATCAAGTAATCTGATTGGTTCAAAGTCATAAATGGGTGTGGCTAAATTAATAATTCAGCAGGATAAGGGTGAAAGACTTGCATGAAAGTCTAATACTAGGGTATACCCTGGGCTAATCAATATTTGAGGGATCCCAACAAAAGGAGGAAACTTTGGGAATGGAAGAAATCACAGGGAAAACAAGGAGGGACTACGGAACCCGGGAAGGGACATAGATTCTTTATTTTTATTATGTTGTGCGAACAAGATAATATCTTGAGCAGACAAGATATTATCTTGTTCGCACAAGATAATATGTTGTGCAGACAAGATTTTATCTTGTTTGCACAACATAATTTATGTTGTGCGGACAAGATATTATCTTGTGCGGACAAGATAATAAGTTGTTTGCACAACTTAATATCTTGTCTGCACAAGATAATATCTTGTCCGCACAAGATAATATCTTGTCCGAACAAGACAATATCTTGTCTGCTCAAGATATTATCTTGTTCGCACAACATAATAAAAATAAAAAATCATGTCCCTTCCCGGGTTCCGTAAGGGACAGAGGAGAATAATGAAACAAATTGACAGTACTGGTAACTTGGTGTCCCTTAGTGTAGGATTGTAAAATACACCTAAACCTGGACTTAGACATTTAATGTATTCTTACCAGTTCAATACTGAAGAAACTCAGTTTGGTAATTGCAGAAAAGTTTTTGGCATGTCTGCTTAAGGGGTATAGGAACACCTGGCAGATTTTTCTGCCATTTTCCAAAGGGAGACAACTTTCGGGACTTCAGTTCACTTTTCTATAAAATCTGCAACACTGAAAAAGGGGTCAACTCTTAAAGGAAAGAATTTGCTCCTATTGACATGGGAGATAAAAATACTTTTGCAGGAGTTGCGTACCCTGAAGATGTATCCATTCACCTTAACTCTTCATGTATTGTTTTAGTGATACGATAAATGTGGTATCAGAAGCAAATTCTTTCCTTTAAGAGTTGACCCCTATTGACATGGGAGATAAAAATACTTTTGCAGGAGTTGCCTCCCTTGAAGGTGTTTGCATTCCCCTTAAATATTTAGCAAGATGCCATGTATGAGTAAAATTTATTGTCCTTTTGTTAATCAGTTTGTCAATCCATCATTTCATCCAGTTAACAAGTCCATGAACTGGAGACTGCCTAAACCCCACTTTATATGGAGAAAAGTTGGATTTATGGGGTTTTCATTATTTTCCTTATTTTGACTCAAAAGCATAGACGGTTGGTATTCGTAAGAACCTCCTCACTGAGGTGGTTCTAAAAAGCGTTTACAATCTATATTTAGACTAGAGTACTGGTAAAGCGCTTAGAATGAGTAAGCCTGCCCAGGCAAAGCGGTGTGAGTCAGACCGGCCAGTGCATATAATTAAGCCTTTTGGTTTCGTTTGGTGTTAGGGCTTGAGATGTCATTTCATCTCACTGTTGGGTAAAAGTCCCACAAAATTGGAAGCAACATCTCCAAAATGACCGAAATAGTGTTAACAGGGATGTTAAACCTCAAATCAAATATAAAATAATGGAGATATTCAAGAATATTGTATTTGTTACTCCAAAACCAAAAGTTCTGGGGCCAGTTGTTCAAAACTAACGACGATGTTAGTTAACGTATCGTTAAAATTTTGATCATTTATTATGGCAAATATGCTAATATTTTTGCTGAAAAAATGTGAGCAGCTTTTGCATCAGCAAAAGCTGCTCACATTTTTTCAGCAGAAATACCAAAATTTTACATATCAAACTTGCTAAAACAGTTAACAATATGACCACTAATGAGCTCATTAAGCTACCCGATGGTTTGAACAACTGGTCCCTGGAAGTTTGTTGTTTGGAGTAATTGAGGGAAAAGACTGGGGCTAGGTTAATTTACTATTATACTATGCCTTGTTGGTTTTGGTTTTTGGTTTTGGTTTTACGGCCCTTTCAAGATTATTTCACTCATATCGGGCTGATCGTTAATCAGAGGCGGGCAAAAACTGGAGTACCAGGAGAAAAAACCACCTGACCTTCAGTTGCAGAACTTGGCGTCTCACATGTGAGCTGAGCCAGACTCGAACACACAGCGGTGAGAGACCTAAGGAATAAGAGTCAGCGCTCTTATCCACTAGGCCACGGAGGCCCGTTAACGATGTCTTCTTGAGATTCTTGCTTACTATAAAGTGTAGTAAGGAGACTAATACTGTCCTTAAATGAGCTAGAATCCTTGGTATATGAAACTTTTTTTTTTGTGTGTGTGTGTGTGTGTGGGTGGGGGGGTGGTTTTGTTTTGTAACCTTTTCAAGATTATTTCACTCATATTTAGCCGATCGTTAATCGGAGGTTGGCAAAAACTGTAGTACCTGGCAAACAACCCCCTGACCTTCAGTCATGTGGCCATAGCTGGGCTCGAAGCCACAGTGGTTAAGAGTCAGCCATGTAGGTCCGTATATAAAACCTTAGTTTAGTTTGATTTATGCAGGGTTTAAGTTTATTGGTCAGTAGTAATCACGTGGACAATAGCTGCGAAGCCTTGGAGTATTCTTAACCCATAACATGTCAGCCACGTCTATAGTCGTCTGCTTTGCCATCTGCCAGTTACCTTAAAACTCATTTTTTTGCAAACAGTGTGGACCCAGATCAGACTGCTCCTCTTACTGTTTGCCTGTATGCAAAAATATTTTAGAAAAGTTTGTAAGAAGATTCCGCAGACAACATTTTGAGATGTAGTTTTTCTCGCTGTCTTAAGTGTTAACTTTGAGTCTATTGATAAGCAACTCAAAAAGGGAATGAAAGTAGAGTGACAGAAGAAATACCGTACTCGCCCTATCTATTAGGACACACAGGCCTTATAGAGCAAACAGGGAACACAGATGAGACGCTGCAGAACGGGGTGCTGCAGAATGCAGCATCTGAGCTTTGCAAAACAAAATCAGCCATTTCTAAAAACAACTCAGTCTGACGCAGCGGATACCTCTAAATTTTGAATATAATGTGGAAGATTCCATGCATTGTTAAATTTCTTGTTTTTTCTTTCTCGTTTCAGTGGATGTATATTGTGCCATTCATAGTGATAATGATGTTGATGCAGTCCATGGACCCCAACCAGGGGGGTGGGGGCGGAGGTGGTGGAGGCAGATAGATGATACAACGTTGAATGAACTGACAAGAAGACTCCTAGCATTGTGATTACCATATTTACTTTAAACATTCGGACACCTCAACTTCTTACCATACTTGTTCTAAAATTTGAACAAACACAATTTATTACCCGACTAAGCATGCCCAGGCAAAGAGATGCAAGTCAGACTGTCCAGTGCATATATAAGCCTTTTGGTTTCATTGGGCAGCAGGGCTTGAGATGTCATTTCATCTCAATGTTGGGTGATGGTCCCACAAAATTGGAAGCAATGTCTCCAAAATGACTTAAATAGTGTTGACGGGGATGTTAAACCACAATTCAACCAACCAACCTTTTTGGGAAAGCAAACAGGATGTCCCAGAGGTTGTTTTGTGGGAGCAAATTCTCTGGGATCACCTTTTGGGAAAGCAAACAGGATGTCCCAAAAGTTGTTTTCGGAAAAACGTGCCAGCTATATATACCCATATTCTACATAGCTCCAGATATTAATGCTTTTAATTTTATGGGACTTTTACCCAACATTGAGATGAAATGAAATCACCCCCTGTCGCCCAATGAAACCAATAGGGTTTATAAGCATGGACTGTCCGACTTGCACCACTCTGCCTGGGCAGGCTTAGATCCTCTAAGCGGTTTACCAGTACTCGTGTGCAGTCGGATTCAGCTCTGTGTGGAAGTATCATGCAGCCCATCTATTTCTTCAAGCCCTAATGGATGGAGGCCGAATAAAGGAGGCATAACACAAAGATGATTGTGGGATAATTTGCCTATTTTTCTGTCGATGACAGGATTGTTTCATAGCTGTCTTTATGGAGAAATAAGAAAAATTATACCATAATATTATAATTGTTACCCCTCTATCAGGTTAACAACTTAACAAGTCCATGTAATGAAGACCCCACTTAACCCCACTTTGTATAAAGAAAACTAGGATTTACAGGGGTATCAATATTGAATATTTCCCTTAAATATATAGAGGATCTTACATGAGTGTTCATGTATGTTATGCATAAGAATTTATTTTTCTGATTCCCACTTTCACCCCACTGTTGACCTAATAGTGCTATAAATATCTTGTTAATCTTCTTATAGAAGATTCTAGAAAACTGAGTCACAGATTAATTTCTATTTGTAAACAACATGTTTACAAGGAAAAGTACTTTGGAACCTTCCAGAAAGTTCAGGTTTGCATTATTTTTAGAAAATTATATCATCTTATTCCACAGCCCTCTGGAATGTTCTAGAGAAATCTTAGGGTCTATAAAAGAGCTTGATTTTTCTCATTGAGGGAGACTTTGGAGTTTGATGTTTGGGCTTATAAGGAAAGTTATTTCTAAATTCTGTGTTGGATTGTTAAAGGATATTACTTTTCATTTTGGACTGTGAATTCTGTGGGATCAAGGAAAATAGATTCATTCAGGATATTTCATAACAGAGCTAAGTACATTTAATTTTCTTACTTCTACAGGTTAAAGTTAACTTGTAAATAAATTTTGTTAATTTTTTCCAAAAGGCTTGTTTGCTTTTTCTTTCTGCTACGCCTGGCTCGTAACAGAAATTGGGGGCTCGTCCGGGATAAAACCATTTGAGCATTTTAAAACCGACATTTCATGTGACGGCAGGTAATTGTCATTTCTTATCAAATAGACTAGGCAGTTGCTTCACAGAATTGGTATTTCCCTATAGGCATATAGGGGATTGTCATTTCATATGAATTGTCATTTCAGGTGAAATAGTACTTGTCATTTCATGTGAAATTTTGGTTGAGCTTGCCATTTCAAAAAAAAAAAAAAAAAAAAAAAAAAAACTTTGTCAAATTAACCTTAATCTGAATTACCATACTTACGTTATAATACAAACAAAAAGCAAACATGTCGTTTGATTTGAGAAGCTTTTTGGCTCAGCCTACTCAGGAGTTGTTTGATCTGGCCAAAAGGACAGATTTGCTAGATATTGCTTCCCATTATGGGGTCACTGCTATCAAAACAAGCATGAAGAAGCATGAAATTAAGAATATTTTGGTACAGTTTTTTGTTGATGAAGAACTTTTCGATCCATCTGCTTTGTCTCTCATTATGGTTTCACATACTGAACTGCAAATGAGACAAATCGAAATTGGAAGGCAAATTGAATTAGAAAAATTAAGATTAGAGATGGAAGAACGCATACAGAAAGAAAAAATGGAAAAGGAAGAAAAAGAAAGGGAAATGCAGAGACAAATGCAGATGGAAAGATTAGAAATGGAAGAACGAATTCGAAAAGAAAAATTAGAGCAGGAAGCAAAACAAAGAGAAATGGAGGAACGGATTGAGTTAGAAAAGGAAAAAATGAGATATAGTATTGAAGAAAAAGAGAGGGAAAGGCAATTTCAATTAAGGCTGAAGGAAATGGAACTCCAGGGTCAGGATAGGTTGAAACATACCCCTGTTTTTGACTCTGGCAGTTACTTTGATGCCACAAAGCACATAAGATTAGTTCCGCCATTTCAGGAAAAAGAGGTAGATAAGTATTTTTTGCATTTTGAAAAAGTTGCAGAAAATTTAAAATGGCCAAAAGAGCATTGGACCTTACTTTTGCAAAGCGTTGTTGTCGGAAAGGCTCGAGACATTTACACTCAGCTGACTGTCGAGCAAAGCTCAGACTATGATTTGGTTAAGGAGCTTATTCTTAAGGCATATGAGTTGGTCCCTGAGGCTTACAGGCAGAAATTTAGGAATTGTAAAAAAGAAATTTCCCAGACCCATGTAGAATTTGCTCGAACCAAAGAACAGTTATTTGATAGGTGGTGTTCTTCTAAAAAAGTAGGCTCTGATCATGACAAACTTAGACAGCTTGTCCTTGTTGAAGAGTTCAAACGGTGCATAAATTCAGACATTAAATCTTTTCTCGATGAGAGACAGGTTGAAACTTTGGAGGAAGCTTCTCGTTTGGCAGATGATTATGCTTTGACTCATAAAGTCTCATTTGTGAACAGGCCTTATCCTCGAAAACCTTATAATCCACAGACAGGTCCAAGATTCTATCCCAGTAATCCTTCTGGTAGTTATAGCCATACATCTAGTACTATGCCCAAACTTTCTGGTGAAAATAAAAGCCAGAATCCTTCCAAACCTTCTGGTGAAAACAGAAGCCAGAATTTTTACAAACCTTCTGGTGAAAACAAAGACCAGAATCCCTTATCTCAATCTCAAGTAGTTTGTTATTATTGTAAAAATACAGGACATTTGATCTCTGAATGTTTAAAATTAAAGCGAAGAAAAGAAAGAGAAAGACAAGAGGAACTTAAGCCTACAGGCTTGACTTCTATAAGGCCAAAACCACAGTCTTGTGTAAGGGAGGAAACTCTTTCTGATACCAAATTATCTGAGACTGATACAGTTATGGAGTGTTATGAACCATTCTTATCAGATGGTTTTGTGTCACTAAATGGTGACAGTTATGCCCATCCTACCCCTATTAAAATCTTACGAGATACCGGAGCTTCTCAATCTCTTATTCTAGCAGATACTCTGCCTTTTTCTGAGAAGACTTCTATGGGCCAAAGTGTCCTTATTCAGGGTGTGGAATGTGGATTTGTTAATGTTCCGCTTCATAACGTTTATTTGTCATCAGACTTGGTATCCGGTTCAGTGGCTGTTGGTATTAGACCTTCTTTACCTTTTAAAGGTGTTCATTTGTTGCTAGGCAATGACTTAGCTGGAGATAAGGTTGTGGTAAACCCACTTTTGACTACTAATCCTTGCATAGACCAACCGCCTGATCCCATTGAGCAGGAAATTCCTGATCTTTATCCGTCTTGTGCAGTCACAAGGGCTATGGCACGTAAGGCCAAGCAAACTGATGGGAAACAGGATTTTGATTTTACTGATACCTTTTTGGGTCAGTCTTTTAATGACGAGATAACAAGGTCTCTGTCTTCAAGCCTGCCTGATAAGCAGACAGATTTTCATGAGAATAACTCATCTTTCAATCTAGGGCATGACAAAATGTCTGGGTCTCAACTAGCTATAGAACAGCATAAGGATCCTGAAATTTCGCCTTTATTTGAAAGGGCCTTAGATGAGCAGGAAGTTTCTCAGGTCCCAGTCTGTTATTATGTCAAAAATGACATTCTTATGAGAAAATGGCGTCCACCAGACGTCTCAGCAGAAGACGAGTGGACTGTCAACCATCAGATAGTGGTTCCACGGGTTTACCGTTCCCAAATATTAAACTTGGCACATGAAACTCCCATGTCAGGACATTTAGGTGTAAATAAAACCTATCACAAGATTCTTAATCATTTTTACTGGCCTGGGTTAAAATCAGATGTTTCTCAGCATTGTAGGTCCTGTCATACATGTCAAATGGTAGGAAAACCCAATCAGACTATACCTAAGGCTCACTTGCAGCCTATACCTGCTTTTGATGAACCTTTCAGTCGAATAATTATAGACTGTGTGGGTCCCTTGCCCAGAACTAAGTCTGGCTGTGAATATCTTTTGACTATTATGTGTGCTTCCACACGTTTTCCTGAAGCCATTCCTTTAAGAAATATCAAAACTAAGACAATCGTCAAGGCGATAGTGAAGTTTTTCACATTTGTTGGGCTTCCTAAATCTATTCAGTCAGACCAAGGCTCAAATTTTATGTCTGGAATATTTCAACAAGTAATGCATGAACTTGGCATTGTACAGTATAAGTCATCGGCCTATCATCCTGAAAGTCAAGGCGCCCTTGAAAGATTCCATCAAACATTGAAAAACATGATAAGATCATATTGTTTTGACACAGAGAAGGATTGGGATGAAGGCATCCATCTCCTTTTATTTGCTGTTAGAGAATCTGTGCAAGAATCTCTTGGCTTCAGTCCATTTGAATTAGTATTTGGCCATACTGTTCGTGGTCCTTTGAAACTTCTCAAAGAGAAATTTCTCTCCAATGATGACACCTCCCTGAATTTACTTCAGTATGTGTCTGATTTCAAAACTAGACTTTCAAAAGCTTGTGAGGCTGCTCGGACCAACCTTCAGTCAGCCCAAAGGAAAATGAAACAGCTATATGACATAGGGACAAAAGAAAGGAATTTTAAACCAGGTGATAAGGTACTAGCTCTTTTGCCTATTCCTGGAAAATCTTTGCAAGCCAGGTATTATGGTCCATACACTGTAGACAAAAAGATCAGTGACGTAAATTACATAATAAACACTCCTGGGAGGCGCAAGCTAAAGCAGCTATGTCATATTAACATGCTTAAGGAATACATAGATAGGGACAATACATCTTTAACATCAGTCAATCTAGTTAGCTCTGTTCCATTTAATTCATGTGACAATGACTGTGAGGATATTAATTCAGTGAAGTCGGATCCCACATCATCAAAACTTCAGAATTCTGACATTCTACGGAATCTTGACCAGAAACTGTCACATCTAGAGCCAAATCAGCGGAATGAACTGAAACAGCTGATTTTTGAATATGAACACTTATTTCCTGATATTCCAACACGAACAGACAAAATATTTCACGATTTGGACATAAATGTTTCTAAACCTGTGAAACAACACCCATACAGGATGAATCCTATGAAACAGGAATATCTGAAAGAAGAAATTCAGTATTTGCTGGACAATGACTGGAATGGAGTTCTCCTAGTATTCTTATACCAGAACATGAAAGGACAAAAAAGTTTACAGACTCGTAGAAAGATTAATTCAATTCTCTAACATAGACAGATGCAGAGCAAGAATCAGTCTGCAACATTTCGAAGTTTATCTTACCCCTACTACTGCACCGATTGTTGTTTTCAGTGATCACAATCCACTGACTTTCATACATAAAATGAAAAACAAAAATCAGCGGTTGCTCAGGTGGAGTCTTATGCTACAAGAGTATAATTTAGACATAAGACATATCAGAGGGAGAGATAACATTATCCCTGATGCCCTTTCAAGAGTTTGAGCAGTGTCAGGAGTTGTGTTTTTCTTTCCTACCAAAGTGGATTGTAGATACATGTAATTTTATATGCTATGCTCAATATTTTATTATTCTTAAAGCAAAAGAAAGCTTTATTACATAAATCTTTCTTTTCCTCGAAGAGGGGGAGTGTTATGCATAAGAATTTATTTTTCTGATTCCCACTTTCACCCCACTGTTGACCTAATAGTGCTATAAATATCTTGTTAATCTTCTTATAGAAGATTCTAGAAAACTGAGTCACAGATTAATTTCTATTTGTAAACAACATGTTTACAAGGAAAAGTACTTTGGAACCTTCCAGAAAGTTCAGGTTTGCATTATTTTTAGAAAATTATATCATCTTATTCCACAGCCCTCTGGAATGTTCTAGAGAAATCTTAGGGTCTATAAAAGAGCTTGATTTTTCTCATTGAGGGAGACTTTGGAGTTTGATGTTTGGGCTTATAAGGAAAGTTATTTCTAAATTCTGTGTTGGATTGTTAAAGGATATTACTTTTCATTTTGGACTGTGAATTCTGTGGGATCAAGGAAAATAGATTCATTCAGGATATTTCATAACAGAGCTAAGTACATTTAATTTTCTTACTTCTACAGGTTAAAGTTAACTTGTAAATAAATTTTGTTAATTTTTTCCAAAAGGCTTGTTTGCTTTTTCTTTCTGCTACGCCTGGCTCGTAACAATGTATTATTGAATTTATTAAACGAGTTGTGGAAAAGGGATAAAATGCGAGGCTGTGCCGAGCATTTTATCCCTTTTCCTCAACGAGTTAAATAAATTCAATAATACATGAGCACGAATGCAAGATTCTATTTATCATATGACATTTAAAAAGCATTTTATTCACGATTGTTTACAAAAATGTCAATATTCCGCCGTTAGTAAACGCGACGTCGTTAAGGACGTCGTACATGTAACGTTAAGGGACGTATCTAGCTAATTTGCATATTTAAACCACTAGTGGATTATCGAAAATAATACATGACGTTATTACACTCTCAGACGCGACGTCATATAATAAATTTGTTTCCTTCTTTCAATAGGGTTCTACTATTCAAGAAAAGAAATAGCTCCTGAGTAAGAAATTGTTTAGCTCACCAGAGCCGAAGGCTCCGGGGGAGCTTATAGTCCGTCGTCCGTCGTCGTCGTCTGCGTCATCAACATTTTCAAACAACATCTCCTCTGAAACTATATGGCCAATTTAAACCAATTTACATGTGGAGCCTCTATGGGAAAGGGGAACGAAAGTTTGTTTGGGAGGACTGGGTCACATGACCAATATGGCCGCCATGCCCATATATAGTGAAAACCTTTAAAAATCTTCTTCTCAAGAACCGAATAGCCGATGATCTTGAAACTTGGTATGCAGCATCGGGGACTTGGGCCCTACCGAGTTTGTTCAAATGATGACCTTTGTTTGACCTTGACCTGTTTAACATCAAGGTCAAATTTGGTCACCCAGACATTTGTATGGAAAAACGGCAAAACAGTGGATTTTTCTGATTGTATACTAGCTAGTGGCATCAAAAATGGTATTTGCAATTAGCTGAATGGAAGTTTATCAGTTCCAAAGGTCAAGGTCATTTACCGACCTTTGTCCAGGACGGCTCAGATTCAGTATTTTTATCTTCTTCTTCACTTAAACTACTTGGCCAATTGAAACCAAATTACATGTTGAGCCTCTATGGAATGAGGGAACAAAAGTTTTTTCGTGAGGACTGGGTCACATGACCAATATGGCCACCATGCCCATATATGGTAAAAACCTTTAAAAATCATCTTCTCAAGAACCGAATGGCCGATGATCTTGAAACTTGGTATGCAGCATCAGGGACTCTGGCCCTACTAAATTTATTGAAATGATTACCTTTGGTTGACCTAGACCTGTTTTATGTCAAGGTCAAATTTGGTCTCTTAGATATTTGTATGGAAAAATGGCAAAACAGTGGATTTTTCTGATTGTATATTAGCTAGTGGCATCAGAAATGGTATTTACTATCAGCTGAATTCAGTATATTTATCTTCTTCTTCACTTAAACTACTTGGCCAATTGAAACCAAATTACATGTGGAGCCTCTATGGAATGAGGTAACGAAAGTTTGTTTTATGTCAAGGTCAAATTTGGTCTCTTAGATATTTGTATGGAAAAATGGCAAAACAGTGGATTTTTCTGATTGTATATTAGCTAGTGGCATCAGAAATGGTATTTACTATCAGCTGAATTCAGTATATTTATCTTCTTCTTCTGAAACCAAATTACATGTGGAGCCTCTATGGAATGAGGTAAAGAAAGTTTGTTTGTGAGGACTGAGTCACATGACCAATATGGGCCGCCATGCCCATATATGGGAAAAACCTTTAAAAATATTCTTCTCGAGAACCGAATGGGCGATGATCTTGAAACTTGGTATGCAGCATCAGGGACTCTGGCCCTACCAAGTTTGTTCAAATGATGACCTTTGGTTGATCTTGACCTGTTTTGTGTCAAGATCAAATTTGGTCACTTAGACATATGTATGGAAAAATGGCAAAGTAGTGGATATTTCTGATTGCCTGGTAGGCTGTGACATCAAAAATGATATTTGCATTTAGCTGAATGGAAGTTTATCAATTCCAAAGGTCAAGGTCATTACTGACCTTTGTCTTGGATGGCACAGATTCAGTATTTTTATTTTCTTCTCCAGTAAAAGAGCTGTGCTGATTGAAACCAAATTACATGAAAAGCCTCTATGGGGGTGAGGCAATTAAACATTATTTGTGGTATTGTGGTCACATGACCAAGATGGGCACCTTGCCTGTATATGGTATAAACCACATGACCTCTGGTGAGCATAGTGGCCCATGGGCCTCTTGTTTCATTTTATGAGTAGATCACTTTTTAGATGGTGCTGGGACTACAGGGCAGCAAACAGAAAGTTACAGAATAAAGCGGCGTCTCATCAGGGTCTACACTGTTTGCCACTCATCCAGCTATTCTTAGACACAACATTGGGTATACAAGTTTGGTAAGGAGTTATTTATATTGAGGGTAAACACAGTAGCCATTAACCCTAGTTAGAGAATGTTATTTTTTATGGGTTCAGCTGAAGATGGAGTTTGGCTAATAATATCCATAAATTCTGGAAATAATCATCATCATCATCAGTGGATTTTTTATAAACGTGCAGGTACAGGGACAACATCCACACAAGTGGGCCCGGCCTTCCAGGTATCTGGCTTGTTCAACTTAGCAGCACGCATGACAGATCTTACACCAGATCTCTGGGCTTGTCTATCATGAAGATTGATAGCAGATAGCTTCCATTCTCTGCAATCTCTTTCTGTCAGCTGCTTCCAGGTCTTGGGCCTTCCAGGCCCCTGCTCTCCACCTACCTGCACCTTTGGAGCGTTCCACATGTCCATACCAGCAGAGCCAAGTTCTCTCTTTCAGGATGAGGTCCCAGTCCTAGTTGCCAAGACACTCAAGTAGCTCACTGGACCTGATGGTGACAGTGTCCTGTGGCTTGGCATTGCAGATCTGTCTGATCATTGCCCTGTCATTCCGCTGAAGACGTTGGAGGTTTGGCTTTGTCAATGGCCATGTCTCACTGGCATGGAGTATTGAGCTCCGCACACAAGAGCTGTACACACAGCTACGTGCTTTGAATGAGAGGTGTCTGGAAGAGAGAACTGGTAGCAACTCCTTGAGTTTCTTCCAGGCTGTTTTCACACATGATGTGGTTGAAAGGTCGCGACCACCTGCTGCTGAGAGCATATTACCTAGGTAGCAAAAGGAAGCTACAACCTCCAGCTTGTTGGGTCCGACTTGGACTTCCCTCTGTTGTCTGCCATTTAAGAGGCGTGCAGTTCCTTGGCACCGTGTACACCTGTAATCAGCCTGTCCTCTATCAAGCGCTTGAGCCTACTGCATTTCTTGTGCACCAAGAACTTGCAGCCATTACAAAAGATACTGTTGCTGCCCACTCCAGTGCAACATACAGCCCATGGGAACAGGCCTGTACTCTGCAGGAGGTCAAGTCATGATCTTTGTCTTCCCTGCATTCACTCACAGCCGAATTGAATCAATATTCAATCATTTATGAACATTCTACATTGACTTCAGATCAATTCTCCATTAACCTTGTATTAACATGTATATATTTGGGCCCAGTTGTTCAAAGCATAGATAGCTTTGATATAACACAGCTGTTTAACTAGCCTCCGTGGCCTAGTGGATAAGAGCCCTGCATGACTTTCTCAAATATTAGGTCTCTCGCCGTTGTGGTTCAAGACTCAGGGTCGGGGGCACAATCATGTGAGATGCCAAGTTCTGCAAAGGCAGGTCAGGTGGGTTTTTCCGGGTACACCAGTTTTCACCCACCTCTGATTAAGAATGGGCTCAATATAAGTGAAATAATCCTGAAAGGGCCGTAAAAACAAAACCAGAAAAAAAACATTAGCTTAACCTTTACTACTCTTTAGGCTTATTCAGCAGATGACAAATTTTTTATATTTTGCAATATTTGTAGGTACTCTAAGGAAGGCAAACACAAATTTCTATAAGTTGCCTCCCTTGTAAAATATGTTAGCTATATCCATTTACCTTATCCTGCTGAATAAATTAATTTAGCCACCCAGTTCTGACTATCCACTAATAAAAAATTCCTTGATAAAATGTTTTTGTTCAGTTTAAAAACTACATCACAGTGAAGATCCTGATCAGATGACTATTTCAGAAGCCATCTGATCTGGATCTACACGGTTTGCAAAGATAGGGGTTGTCGTCAACAGCAGGATAAGGGTTAAAATAATTATCAGGTAACTGTTTGCAAGATCTGAAAGGTTACCTGGAACACTGTAGTATGAATGTAGACTTTTTTTTCTGACAGGTGTATTATTTTCAGGATTTTTTTATCAACAGAAACACAGACAGATAACTGCAGAATCATTTTCCATCAAACTAACAGCCATTTGTGTCTGTCATTTCAAGTATAAAACTCTTTAACCTTTTGATAGCAGCAGGACCAGTATTCTTCGAGTGGTTTTATACATGTGCGTTAGTAATTTCAAGAATAAAACATGTTTGAAAAAGTGCAAAACATGTTCAGCAAGAGGCTTTTCTTTTTTCCTTAACATTAAATTAAACACAGCCAGCTAATGGCATCACATTTTTTCCAGAGAACATATAAACCATAACACTGTCAGTTCTGGACATCATTTTCAAATATTTTTTTTCAGGGAAATTAAGGCTTGCAAATTTATGCAAATCATCTGCTCGAAATGTTGAGCCTTTTTTTTCGCTTCCAAAAAAAATAAAACTGTCATCTGCTTGAAAACTTTCTTTGGTGCTTTAAGATATGTTTCTCAAGCTTTATTTTATTTTTTTCTGAAAAGACAAAAAAAAAAGAAAATAATAATAATAATAAATATCAAAAATGCAAATAACAGTAAAGGGAGCTTTTAACCATTTTTTTTATCCATTTCCAGTAGCAAGCGCTGAACAGACACTGCAGGATGCAGCATCTGCCCAGAGCCTTCACTGTTTGCAAAACCATTATCTTATTTCTGAAACTGTCAACCTAACACCCCTCAATTTCGAAATGGACTCCTGCTATACATAGTGAGGAAGATTCCATTCAGTTGAAAATGGGTTAATCTGGTACTTAATCCACAGCTCCCAGTACTTTCCTTTGATGTTGGCAGTACTAATAAATTTTGATAAATGTATTGTTATCATGTACTGATATCATGTACTGATATCATGTACAGTTTTGAATGGACCAATCAGCTGAGCTTCAATTAAAATGGGAAGGGGCTTCTAGCTCTGCATGACAAAATTAACATTGTGGGTATTCCTTAAAACAGCCTCGCCAAGGTCATTTGAATGAGTACCCACATTTAAACTAGGTTCTACTTAATGGCAAACAGTGCAGACCCTGATCAGACGGCTCCTTCTGATCTTAAAATGGGAAGGGGCTATTAGCTCTGCATGACAAAATTAACATTGTGGGTATTCATTCAAATAGGCTCGCCAAGGTTATTTGAATGAGTACCCACATTTAAAACAGTTTTTACTTAATGGCAAACAGTGCAGACCCTGATCAGACGGCTCCTTCTGATCTTAAAAATGGGAAGGAGCTTCTAGCTCTGCATGACAAAATTAACATTGTGGGTATTCATTCAAATAGCCTCGCCCAGGTTATTTGAATGAGTACCCATGTTAAAAATAGCTTTTACTTAATGGCAAACAGTGCAGACCCTGATCAGACTGCTCCTTCTGATCTTAAAATGGGAAGGGGCTTCTAGCTCTGCATGACAAAATTAACATTGTGGGTATTCATTAAAATTGCCTCGCCGAGGTTATTTGAATGAGTACCCACATTTAAAATAGCTTTTGCCGAATCAGTGCAGACCCTGATCAGACTGCTCCTTTTGATTAAGTTTCTCCAATTCTCCATAAAATTAAAATTGTAGGTACTCGCTAGAACCGCCTCATCTAGGCAAGTCCAACGAGTACCCACAACATGTTTTTGTGGGATGAGGCAGTTCAAATGAGTACCCACAACATACCTTTTTATGGAGAAAAAATATCCCTGAATTATCACAAAATACACTCCCATTTACTGGTGCCAAACATTTTATGAAACATTTGCATGCAGCAAAAGCACACATCTGAGTTCAAAGTAAGTCCTTTCACTTGAAGGTTCAGCATTAAAATGCCCCAGTGATAAACATCAGGTTAAAAAAGCAGGATCAAATAAACTGTGGTCAGTTGGATTTAGACCAATCAAATCCAATTGAATATTAATGAAGCAGAGAAGCTGACAGTGTCCTTTCAGACAGGACAATCCATTTTCCAGACGGGGTAAATCAGGTCAAATAAAAGAAATTGAAATTAACAGTAAATAAAACAAATATTCTTTAATAGGTTTTATCTATTACCTTTAAGTGGAAGTTACAATAAGCTGTGGATTAAAACAGATATATCCAATTGTTTTTGAGAAATATTGGTAAATATTTGTACTGATTGACATCTGTACAGGATAATTAGACTCGCCCTGGCGGGCTCGTCAAATTATCCTGTACAGATATCAATCAGTACAAATATTTTCCAATATTTCACAAAAACAATGGATATATCTATTACCAAGCTTTTACACCACAAAGATATGAATTTAGCAAAGAAAAATTTTATATGAAAGTAAACCATATCTACATCATTACAAAAGCATGCCTATATAAATAGATTGTATATATATTCACTGAAAAAAATGAAAATTTTAAGATGAAAAATTGTGATATTTTTCTTATCACTGTTTAAAATATTGATTGAGGGTACACATTAGAACCACCTCATCGAGGTGGTTCTGATGATTACCCCAATCTGTATGAAAAATAACGTTTTCCCCTGTAAACTCCAGTCTTTCTATTTAAAAGTGGGGTTCAAAGGGGTCAGAATTATATAGGCACATTTTCGTAATGTTCACCTTCCATTCCATATTTATTTCATGTATACATATGATGTGTGCCCATGTGTTTGGATCCGTGACAGTAAATGATAACAAACCTGTGAGCTAAACAACATCCTTCTTTTCTCCAGAACTAGCATTTTAGATGATTTTTTTTTTATATATTTCTTATTTCAAGTTAAAGCAATAGAACCACCTCAGTGAGGCATCTCTAACAAGAACCCATAATCTATGTTTTTGAGCAAAGCAAAGAAAAATCATTTATTCCCAATTTTGTGGTGTTCTTCACTTGATCCCATCCCAATAACAAGTCCGTGAAATGAAGACCGCTTCTAAACCCCACTTACAGGGTTTACACGGGTATAAATTATCTGCCTTATGTTTGCTCAAAAACATAGATTGTGGGCACTCATTAGAAATGCCTCAATGAGGCAGTTCTAATGAGCACCACAATCTATGTTGAAAGCAGAAATAAGAAAGATGTTACAATTTTTACCAAAGATTTGTCATTTCTGACACCATTATTCCACATGGATTTGTTTTCCAAATGCATACAGGTTTATTATGTATAATGGTAGTAGATACTGACCCTTCAAGAATTTTGTGTGTGAGCACTCTATATCTAAAATGTTGTATAACTCAAGTGTTCAGTTTGTATGTGTTTTTAAGAGCATTAGACAGTCATTTTATGGAGAAAAGTGTATTTTGTATGTGGATAAAAAATTTTGTTCATCAGTTAATTCACTCCAAGCTCATCCGTCATGCTGATAATTTATTTTGCAATTCACTTGATGCTAGATTACCCATGTCTGAATGAAAAACAAATAAGTGATTTTTAAAAAGACAAAATAGATGCAAAATTTTAAATGAATGAACATAACATGTCTACATGGTCAATTTTGTTGAATTTGACACTTAAATTTCGCATGTTGTATTGTTTTATCGTTTGTTTTTCAAATTCATTAGCTGGGTAGATGGATATATATTTTTGAAAACATACAGGCCTCCTAGTTCATAAGAGCTGACTCTTTCATTGCTGTGTCTCAAGCCTTGCCTGGGTCACATGCGAGACACCAAAATCTGCAATGGAAGGTGGTTTTTCTTTTGATACTCAAGTTTTCCCCCACCTCACTTGAAATAAGGGAAACAGTCTTTAAAGGTTGTAAAACCCAAACCAGACTCTGAAAAATATAAAATTTATTATTTTGATAGGTGTGGCGACAAGAGTTGAACAGTGGCTGATTTGATAAAAAAGATCATGTTGACACCACTTTATTATAGTAAAATTCCTATATTAGCACCACCTTCTGGACAGTTCAAAAGTGGTCTTTTAAGAAGACCACTAATTATCAGTCCCAAAGGTGACCTTCCACTAGAGGACACAATGAGGAACAAAACCTGAACCTTTGAAATAAACATGTACATTTTTTAAAAAAAAACAGAATGTCTCAATAGTGGAATTTTACTGTGTTTTGGTTCCAGACATAGTGCACTAAGTTAACCCTTACATTACGATAACACACCCGTGTGACATAGGGCATTTTTCACATCTCCCAAATGGCTACTTTTTTTGATGAAAATCCTTGATATTTTTGTTATAAACGTTCAAAACATAGGTTGAGGGTGCTCATTAGAACCGCCTCAATGAGGCGGTTCTAATGAGTACCCACAACCTATGTCTTGGAGCAGAAATAAGAAAAATAATGTTTACCCCCTAAACCCCAAGTTTCTATATATAAAGTGGGGCTTGGGGGGGGGGGTCTTCATTTCACGGACTTGTTCACGTGATGATCTGACTGAACATGTCAATCCCTACATTGCAAACATTGTAGAACCAGATTAGATGGCTGAATCTGGAGAAGCCATCTGATAAGTCTAGCTCCAGATAAGGAAGACTAATGAGGTTAGTTACCATAAAAATCCTAAAAATTCGGACACCTTGAGGACTTACTGTAATTCTTCTAAAATTTTGAATTTGTTTCACAATCGAGAATGGTGTCCAAAAAGTGCAGACTGTAAGACATATGGCAAACTGTGTAGACCCTGATCAGACTGCTCCTTCAGGAGCAGTCTGATCTGGGTCTGCACTGTTTGTTTAGGCCTTTCTGTCCCAATACTTGGGATCATTAAGGTAAGGGATATAATTCCTTAATACTTGTCAGAATCCAAGGTTGTGGGTACTTGTAAGAACCACCTCAGTGAAGCAGCTCTAATAAGTATCCACACCACAGGTTTCTTTGAAGAAATTAAAAAAAAACACCCTTTAATTATCCTCGTTTCTCCCCATTATCTGCGGCGAGGTAACCATTAGCAAACATTCTTTGAGATTTTTACGTTACAGTACCCAACAATGCAACTGCTTTGGATTTTGGCATTTTCAACCATATGCTGTAAAGTTAATAATTAGCAGAACAATAAAGATGGACCTTAATTTTTTTGTTGTTGTTGTTGTCTTTTTCTTTTTCAGTTTTCTAGTATATTAGAGCATTTGCCATTTTGAAAATGACCAGTTGTGTCAGCCAGCCACAACACCATTTTCCACTCAACAATATTTTGAGAAGGAATTGATGTATTCTGACCATTGTTTATATAATATCTACTGAGCATTTTGTTTTGCTAATTTATACTAGAGTTATTGCCATTGATTGCCATTATTAAATGGTCTCCTCTTGGTATCTTGTGAAGGAACTTACAGGTTTCAATCATTTCACATATTGAATGATAATTTTGATCAATTTATACCAATGTTATTGCACTTGATTTCATCAGACAATGGTTTCCACTGAGTATCTTGTAAAAAATGATGAATTTTGATCATTTCAGACCTAGAATGATTCTCACATTATCTCACTGAGCATTTCTCAACAAATTCGACCAGAGTCACTGTCCTTGATTGAAGTCAAAGAACTGATTATTTCTTCTGGCTCATCTCTATTGTCTCCCTAACCTCATTTGTCTCTAATCTCTACTGTTTCCTCTCATCTCATATACTATCTCCCTCATCATTTCTGTCTTACTCACATCTCCTTTACTTTTCTCATATCCCTAACTCTCCCTCTCATCATATCTACCAGACTTTAGGATGAGTCTTTAAACTGAGGTCCCGTCTCCGTATGACCTTAGCTGTTGGTGGGACGTTAAACTAAAACTCACTCACTCATCATATCTATTTTCTCCCTTACATCTTATCTACTTTTTTCCTCTTATCTTTGCTGTCTAACTTTTATCTCCACTGCCTCCTGCCATCTTTACTTTCTCCCTCTTATCTCCTCAGTGGTCTATCTTTCATCTCTACTCTTATCAATCATCTCTTCTGTTTGTGTTACATCGCTTATGCTTCACTCCCTTGTCTCCATCTCCCTCTAGTCTCTGCTGTGTTACTTTCATCTCGTCTCTACTCTCCCCCTCTCATCTCCTCTGCTGTATCTCTCACATCTCTTCTGTTTCCCTCTAATCTGTACTCCTCTAGTGTCTCCCTCTAATCTGTACTCCTCTAGTGTCTCCCTCTCATCTCCTCTGCTGTCTTCCTCTCATATCTTCTGTTTCCCTCTAATCTGTACTCCTCTAGTGTCTCCTTCTAATCTGCTGTCTGTCTCACATCTCTTCTGTTCCCTCTAATCTGTACTTCTCTAGTGTCTCCCTCTCATCTCATCTGCTGTCTTCCTCTCATATCTTCTGTTTCCCTCTAATCTGTACTCATCTAGTGTCTCCCTATCATCTCCTCTGCTGTCTGTCTCACATCTCTTCTGTTTCCCTCTAATCTGTACTCCTCTAGAGTCTCCCTCTACTCTCCTCTGCTGTCTTTCTCACATCTCTTCTGTTTCCCTCTAATCTGTACTCCTCTAGTGTCTCCCTCTCATCTCATCTGCTGTCTCTCTCACTACTCTTCTGTTTCCCTCTAATCTATACTCCTCTAGTGTCTCCCTCTCATCTCCTCTGCTGTCTTTCTCACATATCTTCTGTTTCCCTCTAATCTGCAGTTCTCTAGTGTCTCCCTCTCATCTCATCTGCTGTCTCTCTCACATCTTTGTTTCCCTCTAATCTGTACTCCTCTAGTGTCTCCCTCTAATCTGTACTCCTCTAGTGTCTCCCTCTCATCTGCTCTGCTGTCTTCCTTTCATATCTTCTGTTTCCCTCTAATCTGTATGTTTCCCTCTAATAATTATGTACTCCTCTAGTGTCTCCCTCTCATCTCATCTGCTGTCTCTCTCGTATCTCTTCTGTTTCCCTCTAATCTGTACTCCTCTAGTGTCTCCCTCTCATCTCCTCTGCTGTCTTCCTCTCATATCTTCTGTCTCCCTCTAATCTGTACTCCTCTAGTGTCTCCCTCTCATCTCCTCTGCTGTCTTCCTCTCATCTCTTCTGTTTCCCTCTAATCTGTACTACTCTAGTGTCTCCCTCTCATCTCATCTGCTGTCTTCCTCTCATATCTTCTGTTTCCCTCTAATCTGTACTCCTCCAGTGTCTCCCTCTCATCTCATCTGCTGTCTTCCTATCATATCTTCTGTTTCCCTCTAATCTGTATGTTTCCCTCTAATAATTATGTAATCCTCTAGTGTCTCCCTCTCATCTCATCTGCTGTCTCTCTCGTATCTCTTCTGTTTCCCTCTAATCTGTACTCCTCTAGTGTCTCCCTCTCATCTCCTCTGCTGTCTTCCTCTCATCTCTTCTGTTTCCCTCTAATCTGTACTACTCTAGTGTCTCCCTCTCATCTCATCTGCTGTCTTCCTCTCATATCTTCTGTTTCCCTCTAATCTGTACTCCTCTAGTGTCTCCCTCTCATCTCCTCTGCTGTCTTCCTCTCATCTCTTCTGTTTCCCTCTAATCTGTACTCCTCTAGTGTCTCCCTCTCATCTCCTCTGTTGTCTTCCTCTCATCTCTCCTGTCTCCCTCTTATCTCTACTATCTCATAATCCCCTGTGCCTTTTCCCTCTTATCTTCCTAGTTCCTTTACTGTCTCCCTCACATATATTCCCTCTTATCTCATCTACAGTCTCCTACTCTCCTTTACTCTTTTGCTCTCTCTCTTTTTTCTCACTCCTTTCCTCTCTCTGTGGCATGATGCAAAATGACCCACCAGAATCTGAGAGCCGTAAGACAACCATAAAATTTTAAAATTCAAAGTGGACTCATTCTACCTCTAAATTAAAAAAAAAAAAAAAATACAAAAAAAAAAAAAAAAAAAAAAAGATTTCTTTCAGAATAAACTTTCTCTAAGCTGTATCGACTCGGGCCTATTTCATTTTTCACTGAAAAGGTGTCAGGGCATGTAAAAATACACAATAGTTTTGAAAAATGCAATCTGTCAAGTCTTCAATAGATTATGAAATACTACTCGTTTTATATGTAATATGTGGAAATCTTAATACTGACGCAAAAATGTATATTATTTGTGGAGACATTTATCACTTGTCAGGCGACATTCCCTTTCAAAAATATCCCTTAAAGCACCACAGAAACTTTTAGAGCAGACAACTATTTCATTTTGAGAAGAATAAAGTTCGATATTTCATGTGAATAATCTACCCAGCTTTTCAGACGATTCTTATATAATGTTAAGTTTTATTTTCTTTGAAAAATAAGTAGAAAATATGTTTAACCCTTGTCCTGCTGAATATTCATATATGCCACACCTACTACCGATTATCAACCAATCAGATTACTTGATGCAAATTATTGCAACACATTCATAAACTGAATGACAATGTAGATCCTGATCAGATGGCTCAGAAGCCATCTGATCTGGATCTTCATTGTTTGAAAGATAAGACATATCCGGGATCAGCAGGACAAGGGTTAAAATGATGCCTGTAAATGCCCGGGTTGGCAGTTTGAGGTTAATATATTCATAAATGGATCAGGCAGAATTGTAACTCAACAGTTCAGATTGGCGCATTTACCATGACAAAGCTGAAGTTCTGGGCATTGGCTCCCTCTTGATCATAACAATCACATACAGGCACGTGCATATTTGACACCAAAAGCACCAAGGAATGGCAATCTATGTTTTGTAACTTTGAAAATTCTTCTGCTAGGGCATCTCAGTTAGCATGGCGCGATATAGGTGGTCCGGTTTTCCGTCCGTTTGTCAAGGCGTCAACATTTGCGACCACCCTAGCGTTCACCCTAATGGTCAAGTTTATTTCTCAAGAACTAATGATATATGGTGCAAACTTGTATCTCCATGGTTCACTGATTTTGTAAAATATTGCGACCACTCTAGCGTTCACCCTAATGGTCAAGTTAATTTCTCAAGAACTATAACAGCTTTATTAATGATAGTTCATACAAACTTGTATCTGGGGATGACAACCTAAATGCATGCATCCATATTTGACCTTGATCTAAATTTCATGGTTCGCTGACTTTGGAAAATATTGCAACCCCCCCCCCCCCCCCCCCCCCCAGCGTTCACCCCAATGGTTAAGTTCATTTTTCAAGAATTATTAGAGCTTCATTAATGACACTTAGTACAAGCTTGCATTTTAAGAATGGCAACTTTTATGCAAGCAACTATGTATGACCTTGGCCTAGATGTCATAGTTGGGTGACTTTGCGCCCTCACAGGCGCGACATAGCCTTCTTGTTGATTATGTTATAAACATCTACAGGATGTATATTAATGCACTCCCCCCCCCCCCCATAAAAAAAAAAAACAAAAAAAAAAAAAACACACAAAAAACACACACACACACACACACACACACACACACACACACACACACACCACAACTACGGCCTAGTTGGTAAGAGTGTTGTCTCTAAATCAAGAGGTCTCCTATCGCTGTTGGTCTGAGCCTGGCTCGAACCAAGTTCTGCAATGGAAGGTCCAGCTGAGTGGTTTCTCTCCGGTTACTCCGGTTTTCGCTCACCTTTGATTAACGATCGGCTCAAAATAAGTAAAATAATCTTGAACGTGCCGTAAATTAGAACTTTTCATAGCTGATTGCTCTACATTAAATGTACGTTGTTTTAGTGGTTAATGGCACATCAACACTGGGCGGTCATTGCATTGTTTGTCAAACAATGCCGTTTCAGGTTGCATATGTACGGGCGTATCAGGACACGTTGCAATAAGAAATACAGCGATTCTCCTGGATGCGTAAAACCGTCTTGTTAGCAAGTGCGCCCTTATAAATCCGTAGCAAACAAAGCACGTTGAATACGTCATAAATATCGCGTGTGCGACGTAGAAGCGGAACTGACGTAGCAAAGCTTGATTCACAAGGTTAAGTTTTGTTTTGTTTGTATTGAAGTTTAACGGCCCAGTCAACACTATTTCAGGTCATTTTTGAGCCGGTCAGTTCACCTATCCACACTTTTCCTGGGCAGGCTTATACGTAAGCGGTTAACCAGTACAGTGCACATTCTTTCGCCAGAAACTGACAACTGCCTTTCTTGAATCAGCGGAAGGGAGAGCATGACCGTAGAAAATATTTCATGATCAATCTCCACGAAAGAATGCTGCCGACCCCGGCAGGTATCGAACCCGCGTCCTGCTGATCACCAGTCAGACGCGCATTCGACTGAGCCACCGAGGCCGGCTTCATAAGGTTAAGACACCCGTGTCACTTTCATTTTTCATGAGTGCATAGCATTTTTCTCACGAGAAATTGTTATTGTGGGTACTGGTTAGAGGCTGTTCTATCAATTACCCCCAGTCTTTGTTTTTGAGCAAAATGTGGGTAATAATGTATACTTTTCTGTAAATCCCAGTGTTCTCTACATAGTGAGGGTTAACATGGGTCACGGTTCATATCACAGATCTGTCAACCTGGTGAATGCAAAGCTCGGACATATATCTGGCGTGCAAAGCGTTGCCCTCGCGACCATCTTTTCTTTTTTCAAAACGTATCTGGTGCGAATGAGTCGAATATAATACTTCCCTTTCGTAGCAGCTGCACGAGCGCTGTGATGTCAATGCAAGACAACTAACAAAGTCGTCAAGGCGATTTTCCCAAATGAGGTCAGAAACATATAAGGTCTGCATTAGACAAATAATCACATAGTTCTCAGTCTTCCATTAGCCGTGGCAAAAGTTGTTGTTGCAGTTCCGAGTTATTCCGGGCTCTGACACAGACTGTGTTTCTGGACTCATGGCGGGCATCCTTTTGTCCCTTCCGATGGCACTCTTTGTAGTTGCCCTTTTTGGTTGTATAAAAATATTCTGCGATGGAAGGTCATTTGGTTTTTTCGGGTACTCGGGTTTTCGCCTACCTCTGATTAACATTGAAAGGACGGCAAAACCAAAAGCAAGAACAAATTGCATAACTATTAACATGACCGAAAGAACAACAAGAGTCGTTTTATACCCAGCAACGTCGCACGTTAGCCAACAAAAGTTGGCCGGCGGCAACGCACTATACATCAGGCAGCCACGCCAAACCCAATGTTATACCAGTTACTCGACGCCGCTGAAACGAAGGGTGTTTATTTAATTGGGTCACTAATGGTCCACCATACCGCGAGGCTGTAAGGAAACCCTGGAAACTGCGGAGTGATTAACAGGATACAATTTCGGTCTAATCCGTTTCAAAAGTAATTGGAAGTTGAAGTTGGTTTAGCCATATACTCCTTACTGTATGCAAAATGAAAAACAAAACAAGCTTTGAAATTAGGACCTACATGTTTTACAGATTTACAATACAGGGAACATCTGTTGTCTATAAAATGTCAGTTTTCAGGTGGCATTGTAAAAGGTGGTATTAACCCTTGTCCTGCTAATCCCGGATATGCCTTATCTTTGAAACAATGTAGATCCAGATCAGATGGCTTCTGACGAAGCCATCTGATCAGGATCTACATTGTTTGTCATTCAGATTGTGAATCTTTTGCAATAATTTGCATCAAGTAATCTGATTGGTTGATAATCGGTAGTGGGTGTGGCATATATGAATATTCAGCTGGACAAGGGTTAAAAGCTGACATGAAAGATAAGCACCGTGCAGGCCAAGAAAAGCTCATACAAAAGCTAACGTTGCTGCTGTGGCAGATATGGTCAAACAAGATGCAAGGTTCGCGGTGAAAGAAATTGCTTACAGTGTGGGTGTTTCATCGGTAACGCTTCATAAAATTTTGACTTAGGAGTTGAAACTTAAAAAGGTTTGTGCTCGATGGGTCCCGCATCTCTTGATGAAAGAACAAAAAAAAAAAAAAAAAAAAAAGACCACCCATGCAAATATGGCGAAAAGACTTTTTGAAAAAGTACAAAAAAAAATGACAAACGTAGAATATCGGAGCTTTTTACAGATGTTTGAACCTGTATTTATTATTTTGAGCCACAGAGATGCACCAATAACAGGCAGTGGCATACCAAGCGATACCGGTCATTGGCAAAAGAATTAAAAGCGCGGCAAAAGTTTTTTAAGCGGTATTTTTCAGTTGCGATGGAGCCATTGTTCAAATTCCCGTACCAATTGGCAAGACAATCACAGGTTCATTTTTATTAGAATGGTGTGTTGTCAAAAATAAAGACACACTATGAAAAACGTAGACGTACAACCGGTTTAAGAAGTCTATGCTTATCCATGACTGTTCTTGTCTAAGACTTCTTGAAAAAGGAAAAGGTAGTTCAGCTCTCTTACCCACCTTATTCTCCAGACCTTAGTCTCTGCGACTTTTTCATGTTTCATTTACTAAATTCGTCATTATGAAATTAGTAAAATTCACTTGATAGTACAATTTACCAGTGTCTTCAAAGGCCTTCTTCTCTGCTTTTACAGAATGGATTTTGAGACTTGAAAAGTGTGTTTCCCTTCGAAGTGTTGAAGTAAACGATATGTGAATGTGATTAATAACGCATCCTGTAGAACTCCAATGAACACCCCTCGTACAACAGCTACTGTACTCGGAAACTAGATACTCCACCGGCACTCAAGATAGTCCACTGGCACACCAGATATTCTATTGGTACACCAGTTACTCCCCTAATACACAAGATAGTCGACTGATACATCAGATACTCCACCGGCACTCAAGATAGTCCACTGGCACACCAGATATTCTATTGGTACACCAGTTACTCCCCTAATACACCAGATAGTCGACTGATACATCAGATACACCACCGGCACACCAGATATTCCATTGGTACACCAGTTACTCCCCTAATACACCAGATAGTCGACTGATACATCAGATACACCACCGGCACACCAGATACAAAACTGATACACAAGCTTCTCCACTGGTACACCAGATACTCCACCGATACACCAGATACTCCCCTAATACACCAGATAGTCGACTGATACATCAGATACTCCACCGATACACCAGATACTCCACTGTTACACCAGACACTCAACCGGTACCCCGAAATATCCCATTTATACACGTTATTCCACTGATACACCAAATACTTCACTGGTTCAATAGATACGCTACTTATACACCAGATACTCCAATGGCTCACCAGATACTCTACTAGCACTTTAGATACTCCACTAGCGCACTAGCTACCGATACACCACTGATACACCCGATACTCCACTGATACTACACTGATGCACCAGATTATTCACTGGTACACCAGGTATACTCTACTGTCACACAAGAAACTCCACCGGTACACTCAGATGATCAACTGGAACACAGATATAGTGTGGACGGGACGTTAAACCTGAAATCAAACAAACAAATCAAATGGAACACCCGATATTCCACTGGCACACCAGATACTCCACTAGCACACCTGGTACTCGTCTACCACACCTGATACTGTACGGGCACACCAGATACTCTGCGCATACACCAGATATTCCACTGGCACACCCGGTACTCGTCTACCACACCTGATACTGTACGGGCACACCAGATACTCTGCGCATACACCAGATATTCCACTGGCGCATCCGGTACTCGTCTACCACACCTGATACTGTGCTGGCACACCAGATACTCTGCGCATTCACATCATTGCAGAACTTGGCGTCTCACATGTGAGCCGAGCGAGGCTCGGACCCGCAGCGGTGAGAAACCTAACGATTAAGAGTCAGCGCTCTTATCCACTAGGTCACGGAGGCCCGTTCTGGTACTCGTCTACCACACCTGATACTGTACGTGCACACCTGATACTGTGCGGGCACACCCGATACTCTACCAGATGTTCCAGTAGAGTATCTGGTGTATGCGCATGTATGCAAAGAGCAGCAGCAGCCATCTTCTCAGCAAGCGAAAAAGACTCCGCCGCCACCAAGAAAGCAGCAACCTTCCACACCTCCGGTGACACCAGCCCAGCCAAGCCTACAGCGACACCAGCACCAACCGTTTCACCCGCCCAGCAAGCCTCACCAATGGAGACAACAGACCAACACCCGAGGAAGACGCTGGGATCAAGATCACCACCACGAAGGTACTCTCCCAAGTACAAAATCGTCGATGCCCGCCACTACGAGCCAGAAGGCGTGGTGATCTTGGAGCTTCACAACAAGAAGAAACATGAGAACGAGCCCTGCTTCGGGTTTGCCGAACCTGGCAACGGTTTCATAATCTACAAGGGGTACGACAGCAAGCTACATGACTAGAACGATTACGAGAAGATCCAGCAAATCTGGGATCGCAGCCCTCCTGGACAACAAAAAGAAATCACAGAGTTCGCACTGCCGCTACGCTCGACCATGGTAGGAGCTTGCTGACAAACTCGTAGGTTAACCGCCTGGGAACGCATAACATCCTGGAAATCGCCCATGGACCGATCCCAGCGCGGCCCCTGGAGAGAGCATCTGACCTACTTAGCTCTCGAGCGAGATGTCTGGGTAACGATTGATAGCCGGAATTGGCAAAGACTACATCACTTTCTATGCTCACTTTTTAGAACGGGGTTTCAAAATTCAAATACAAACAGTGCCTCTTTCTTTAACTTAGATTATGCACCGACTCGGCCGGGCCTGGTAAAGATGCACGCGGACTTTACCGCACATGGAGCCCAGAGGCACTGTAAAACTTAGTCTGTTGAAGTTGGCGACAGACCCCTTTTACAGGACCTTTTCTGCTTTGGCCGGGTTCGGACATGATGACATGCAAAAAGTTAAGCTCAAGCAGGTGACACAATGACTTGCACAAAAGGACTTACGATAGACTAGGACGGATGGGTTTGGAGCCCTCTTAGTTTTAGAAAATTAAGTAGGTCATCGCTCTAAGAGCGATGACCTGCTTAATTTTCTAAAACTAAGATGCTGATCAGATTTCACAGTCTGATCTGCAGAAACCTATATTAAATTCAATGACAAGCTAAAAAAAAACAATGTCATGCTGACTAGGCATTGTCTTGGAGAACTGAGAAGTACACATTTTTCAGGAAGTGGCAATGAAGGATGTTTTCTGTAGCAGGAAATGACAGTCTTCGTAATCAGCTGTAATCGGATAGAAAACAATGTCTTAAATTACAAGAAAGATGAAGTATTTATTCCCGCGACATAAATCAAAACACTGAGAGTACTGGGGAAGAGACTTAACCCAGTTTTGTTTTAAACAAAATGTTTAGCGGCGTCTGATCACTGTTTTCCAAGCCAAACCCATCATTTCAGTCCAGATTCTATAGATAACCCTCTTACGCAACACGATAAGAATAGCGCGGTTATTTTCTATAAATAACTGAGCCCCGCCAAGCGAATTTGTGTCTTCGAGCATTCCGTATTGACACGTTTTAACTGCGCATGCCAAGCCATTCAGAGGGGCCAGGGATTTGGCTTTCTGTCTGAAGGTTCCTCTTGATTCACTGCTTGTATGAGCGAGCAGCGAAGGTTCTGGTGAGACTGCGCGGATGCGCAGGCTCGCCTGAACCTTCGCTGCTCGCATAGGCGATAAGTACCAAAATCGCTTGACGGGGCCCAACTATTACCTGGAGTGATAGTCACGTGGACCTCAGCAACTTGCGTGTTATTACTTTGGATCAATTGATAAATAATCGAAACCCTTGAGAACCCATACCTTTGCAAAACAGTGACATCCAGATCAGATAGCGTCTTCAGAAGCCATCTGATCTGGATCTATACTGATTGCCATGCAGTTAGTGAAAAGGACAAATACATTGTATCAGTTGCAGAGAAATTCCGCTTTATTCTGCTTTAAAAAACTTATTTAGCAGCTTGCAGTAATTCTTTTTTTTTTCTGCATACAGTGTCCTCTGGTCAGAGACCACCTTTGGGACAGTTCAAAAGTGATCTTAAAGACCACTTTTGAACAGCCCCCTTGAACCCCACTTTTATATAGTAAAACGTAGGTTTACAGGGGTAAACCTTATTTTTCTAATTACTGCTTTAAAATATAGATTGTGGGTACTCGTTAGAACCGTCTCACCGAGGCGGTTCTAACAAATATCGACAATCTATGTTTTGAGCAGAAATAAGAAAAATATTACAATTTTTCAGCATAAAAATGGCGGTAGTGTTTACAATGCATTTGTATAGGCGTGTTTTCGTAATGATTTTGAGAGAGACTAAGGACAAAATGATCACCGTTGTAGACCCTATATATCATTGTAT